>CM042190.1:3795737-3829407 GCA_023539305.1 Ilex asprella | reverse complement strand
AAATGTAAAAGGCTTTCGTAGGGAACGATTGAAACACAACCACTCTTATTATCAGTTAAGATGAAAAAGTGGCGGCACTTCAACTATCCGAATGGAAAGCTATAACAGAAATGTAGAAATACAGTATTGGAACTGAAAGTGTATCACGGACCGGATCGTGGCTTCACTTTCTTCTTTCTTTCTCTTCTTTTCTTTTCCTTTTTCTCTCCTTGGATTTCTCTTAGAATCCCTCTTGTTTCCGGCCTGCATGCAGAGGAGGTGAAGCTGCCTATTTATAGGCGAAATGGAAGCAGGAGGTGGAGGTCTTGCATGTGCTGACTAAGGGCGACCGTCCGGACGGTGGCAGTGCCGTCCGGACGGTGGTGCAAGTGGATTTGCAAGTTGCATGATGTGCTGGCTCTTCATGTTGGACTATTACACTTTGGCCTCCTTGAGTTTTCATCTCCTTGACATTGCTCCCATTGTCTTTCTTTATTTCTGCATTTATCCTGCAATTTTAGATAAAAACTGTTAAAATAAATACTTCCCGCACTAACCCTAATTTACTTTAATTACAAGTTTTTAGTGTGGTACTTTTACTAATTCGACTTTTTTAATACTTTTAATTTACAACTAATTGATGTTAATCAGTTATATTTGCTTATGGGCCTCTTGCCCTTGCTCGCACTTACACATAAGTATTTCCAGCCCACCCGAAATCCAGATCTGCGCAAAGATGATTGATCATGTGTTTTTGATTGTAGGTTTCGAAGGATGAACGAATCTCTACCTTTCAACCTCATCTCCTTGATCCTTACACCGATAAATTTGAAACATTGGAGAAAATGTTCAGTTTATGTTGGGGGTGAGAACTATAGTTCATATTCTATGTAATGTGCCGATAAATTTTTTAATTTTTTTTGTTGTTTCTGTTGTGGTGGTTGTTCTGATTATATTGTGTAACTTATCTTGTATTTTGTATAAATTGATGATCATGTATGTGGGTCAGTTTACATTGTCTTTGTGACTGACAAATGTTAAAGAACCAGATAGTGAGTCTTAAAGTATAGGAAGCATGAATGTCAACGTTTTTGGGTTTAGTATGGCAGCTCTACAGACTTTCCCATCTAATGTGCACACTATGATAATGAGAAAAGCAAGACTGGTAAGGAAAATCAAGATCCGACAAAAATAAGCGAAACCCTTATGTGGCAAAAGCACTTTTGCTAAATGCCATTGTGCGAAAAGACTTGGTGTCTGTAAACAGTGCGGTAAAGTCTTTCATGAGAAAATGCATAATCAGTGTGCTGAACCAATTTTTGGTCGCACACTCGATTGTTTAGACTGGATAGTGAATGAGCTGAGTAAGGATTATCCTGAGACGCCAAGTTATTCTGGTACTATGCTTAACTGGCATATGAGAAAGGAAATTAGGAGAGTCACTGGTTGTCCGAGCTACACTAATATAGATGATGATTCAGATTAGTCTGCCCTCAAACTGTGCAAAATTATGTTGTGGGGATGAAACCCAAGGGTCTGAATTTTTGCAAAAAGTGTAAAAATCTTTTTTGTTATGTACAAACCCTGTTGACTGAAATAAAAACATGGGTTTAGCAAGGAACGTCCCGAAATATCAACCGACAGTTTGAGTAGGGATTTGTCCTCAAACACCATGTAATTTGTTTCAATCTTTTTGTTTTTTTTTTGTTTTTCTAAATAAACTTATTTCATTATGGGTAGTATAGTATAGATTTTTTTTTTGTAAAGTTTTGGATCAACGTTCGAACGTTGACTGCTTATAGTACTTTGCCTCTGATGAACTCTCTGAAGGAACCAAAAGTAATAAGGCCTCGGCTCGTTCGAATGCCAATAGACCGTTCGAACAAGACCTAACGTTCGAATTATAATTTTAATATCCTCCTACTAACGTTCGAACGACATTCACGTTCAAACGTTGCGACTTAGACTATAAAAGCCTGCATCGTCTTTTTTAGTTCAAAATCTCCAAATCCCTCTAAATTTTCAAAACCCTAGAGATCCTCTTTCATTCCACAAAAATCAATTAACCCACATTCCCCTAAAACACACAAAATTGACCCTCCCTAACTCATCTCCACCTCAAAAGCTTTAATACCACACAAAAGGTCTCCAAGTTTGAGCACCCTCTCAACCTCAACAACGTTCGAATGCCATGCCAAGGGTAAAGCTTCCTGCCAAGCGCAGTCAACCAGTAAGTCAGGAGCCAAATTTTGTGGAGGAAGTAATAGAGGAAAGAGAGGGAAAACATGTGAAGAAGAGGTATGATTGAACAAGATTTCCCAGTGCACTCAAGGCAATAAGGTATGAAATTTTTTACCATAACTGTGCTATAGTCTGTGAGAGAGATGTAGTGATCATTGATTTTACTGAGATTGGTATATTGGAGGAGATGGAGAGGATGGATTGGGTTTGGTATTTGAGAAATGGTGGAGAAGCTATTGTTGATTTGGTACAGGAGTCTACTCAAATACCGAAATAGTCAACGACGCAATCCAAACTTATGCGAGGGGCATCCACATTGATGTGGATAAGGCATACGTAACAGAAATAAGACAAGAGTTGCCTCGAGTTCAAAACCTAACGTACCCTCCAAAGAAGATTGTGACGATGAATGTTATCAAAAAAGAATTAATTGGGTGAATGGCTTTTCATGGTTGGGGCAGAATTTTTTGAAACAAGGGGAGTTGACGGATAAATATAAGATGCTAAATCTGATTGTTATCTCCAACTTCTCTCCTATAAGAAGGAAGAATGAGATCTTGCCTGAAACGACATATTTGTTGTATGCAATTGGGAAAGGTCACATTATTGATCTCCTCTCCCTCAACTTGAGTGAAATGAAGAAGGGGTGCAATGTGAAGAGGAGAGCACTCCCTTTTGGCACCATAGTAACTGAGATGTGCACCGGCAATAGGGTCAGGGTGAGGCCCGAAATGGAAGTCCAAAAGTTGATGGGGCCACTAAAGAAGGGATCTTTCAAGAGAAGCAAAGCTTATAGTGACGCCTTGGCTGCTAGGCAAGAAATGCCCCCTCCCTAAGGAGGTGATGAGGTACAGCATTAGCTCGATGCAGAGGAGGAGAGGGAGTTAGAGAACGTATATATAGACTGAGGAGAAGGCAGGCACCAGCAGCCACAGATCGTTACGAGATCATGATTGGCATCAAGGCCAACCAAGCCAAGATTCTTCGACAGTAGGAGGAGATTATTGGCTATTTGAATGGTGGAGCTGGAGGTTCCAGTGGATCTGGTGGTGCTAGTGGAGCTGGTGGAGTGAGTGGAGTGGGAAGAGACTGATTTTCATATTTGTTTTGGTAGATGTTTGTTTCTTTTTTTGATTCCTCTTTGTCATTTTCGGGGATACTTAGTAGATGATTGTGGATTTCTATTTTGGTGGAAGTCTTTACTGTTTTTAAGGATATATTGAAGCTTTGTGTTGAATGAATGAAATCATTGTGATCATTATGAACATATCTTGTGAATGATTCAATTTAGCTCTCTTATTTGTTTAAAATGCATGTATATGATTAGCGCTTTAATTTTTGTTAATAAATAACAAAACATATGTGGATGTTAAGATTACCAGTGAAGATGACTAGTCACATAATCGGTTTGACACCTCAACTTAACAACCAAGACATTAAACCTCATTTTTTTTGGAACCTTGATACTATCTCTATGATTTAATTGTCAAATGTACAACAGTACTTGCTATTCTTGAGGTACACGATGATCAGAGTAAAAAATAGAATCGCTATATAACCAACATTCCTTGAAACACCAGACAAAATCAGTGGAGTTGACATAGAAAACCATGGTAAGTCTTGAGTCTTACAATGCTTTTTGAGAGGATATCAATAATTACTCAAATAAGCTCTTTCACTACGAATCTCTTTGAATAATCTCATTAACCTTGCTTTGATTGATGTAACTAAAGTGATCCGTTTTCATAACACATAGGGAATGTTTGCATACGCATACATATGCACATACTTGAGAAACGATCTTAGGCCATCTTTGGATCGACTTGAGCCTTAGCTAATTCTTTTATAAAAGTATATCCCTAGTCAGCCATGCTTGAGCCCTCAATGAATAAATTCTGTTTTGAAATACCCGTGTGATGACCAATCCAAAAAGCATAGATTTACCATACCTTGCTATCTAAATTCTTGCACCCTCTTCCAGATCGATATGATACAGAAAGGCAAGAAAAATATCAAAGACAATGGTGGCTGCTATTCAACAAAAGGAAAAATAAGTGGAAACAGCCTAAAGAAAAAAGGATAATGTGAGACAGGGAATTGCCTAGAAAGTGAAAATTGGGAAAAATAAAAGAAAGAAACCCCATTCCTAGGTAAAAAATTCAAAAAGCCAAACAGAGGTGTGCTAAAATACATAAAAGAGATAGTTTTTTAACTCCATTGACGCCATTTCGTTAGCCACTAACCTCTGGTCCCATTACAACCTACGAAAAGCCCTAGGAGATCTCAAGTCTGATGCATATGTATGTCGTCTACTATAAATGGGGTATGTTAACTAGAATTTCTTTATTTGCAGCATATTCTTCCATGAGATTATGCCTAGGTAAAGTCTATTTTCCTTAAAACTTCACTCTTATACTTATTGTGCATGAGATTTTTCGATTGGCCATCTTCTAATAACATGCCCTTTGAGAGATAAGTCACTATAATCGGAGCAATTTGTTTTGCTGAGAGCATTCCGAGAAAGGTTTGTGAAATCAAAGCTATCCATGGAGGGTGGAAATAAGGATTAATTGTTATATACCAATTCTTGTTTCTAGAATGATCATCCTACTACTTAGGGAATTCCAAATGCTAATGAGATAGGTGCTAATTTTTGCATAGAGTGAGTACCAAAGGAAAAGAAATATGATAAGTCACGATTGAGGGTCAAGTGTCCTAATGACTATGATGATAATTCATTTTTTTCAGCAATCTCACATACACACTTGTTCGACTGAAGTTTGTGGGTAGCTTCATTTTAAACCCTCACGATACAAAACTTTTCCACTATAGTAAACCTAGGGGTTTAACGGCTTGTTCCATAAGCTAAATGCTACAGGATGACCTACAAAAATGGCATTAGAAATAGATTTTCATTTTTGTATTACTAGGGACTAGCAATATCAAGGTTGGGGGCATGATTAATGCTCAAACGTAGCTTATTATTATGCCCTTTCTAGACTAATTATACTTTGACGGAATTTAAATGATGACATTTCAGGTTCTAAAGTAAAAAGGGCTTAAGGGCAACAAAAATTATATTCGAATGTAACACCAGCACATTAGGAAACAAAATTAGAGAAGTTTGGAACAATATAGTAACGTTCGAATGTTCACTTTAACCAAACCAAAACAAGATTGCTGAGACAAAGTATGTTGCAGACTAGAACCACGACCCTCAGAAACTTGAGTACTAGGTTCAACCGCCAACTAACGTTCGAATGTCCACTGGAGCATTGACAAGACTAGACTGAAAAAATGGCATGTTGTAACACATAAAGAAGTGCACTGGAGTACAACGTTCGAATGAGAGACCATGTTCGAACGTCCACTAAAGACCTGGGTAAAGAATCCAAAATTACAAGCTCTGCATGGAGTGTGGGAGCAGGTTTCCACAGAGGACTACATGCCACATGAATGATATGGTCAAACCATATTTGGCGTTCAAAAGCCAGACAATGTTCAAATGTCCACACTGGAAAAACACATAACAACGTTCGAACGTCAACAATGTTTGAATGTCACCTACAGACTGTCTACATAGTTGTTAGCTTTCACTGTGACTTAGGCAACAAACACTACTCATTTACCCGATGTCTTCCCCCTTGTTCATAAATGCGCCCATTGTGGGAGAAGTTTGTGAGTAGTTTTTGGGAGATAAGTTTGGCCTTAGACGAACATCTCTTCTTCTTTGTACTTGTTCTATGTTTATATGAAGCTTTCTTTACTTGCATTTACATTTGCACTTTGTATACCAGCCATGATCGAGGCTTGTACTCCCTTTGAAGTTGGATCTTTAATCTTCTCTTTATTTAGCTTTTACATTCATGTTGTAGCAACCATGATGGAGGTTTAGACTCCCCTTGTAGTTGTATTTGCTTTTCTTTACAAGAAAGATAGCTTATCTTTTGATTGTGGTGAAAACCATCCAACAGTAACTAGCTTTCTTCTATTTCCATTTGTTAGCTTCTTTCAATTCCATTGCTTGAGCATCTTTCTTTCTTTCTTAGAGGAGTGAAACTCTTCCACTTTTCGGGAACTTTGCTAAATCCATGAAGAATGGAATGTGATTTACTCTTTATTTGTTGAAGATTGGCCTCTTGGATGAGAATCACTCACTTTTCTAGTTTTACCAAAGCCATGAAAAGTGAGTAGTTTCTCATTCGCTCTTTAGTAAGAGGTAAAGGGCATGTATAATTTATCCAAAAGTTATATTTGTGCTTTGTTCTGATGCTTAACAGTTATATCCCCTTGCTTATTGGATGATTGATTGCATCTAGCAAAGCTAAGGTACATTGTATAGTCGTGGTTATTTCTATGGCATGGATGACTCTTGCTTAGAAATACCTTTCATTTCAAGGCAAGTATCGAAGCTAGATCCTCATGACTACCCTTCAAGCCTCTCCCTTATCTTACTTCATTTAAAAAATGGAATATTAATGTCATGATTGAATGCCTTGTAGAAACACTTGCTTGTTTGTAGACGGGCTGAGTTTTCGCACAGGCAATTTTTTGTAAACTTCTAGAATGGCATCGAAATCATGTGCTTAATTCTCACATTCCTTCTTTATCTTTCAATTAACTTGCTATTGACACGGGAGTTAATTGTGTTTTCAAGCATAAATATAATAAACCGGACGATTAACTACATGCCCAGATCCCCGAGCTAAAGAGTGACTTTCTTTTCATTCGAACTTATATTAAATTTTGTCTAGAAAACTTTCTTAAAAAAAGTTTATATTCAATCCAGGAAAATCTCTATACCTCATAACTATAAATCCCAAAGGTCACAATCATTCAGTCTAGCTACTGCTTACTTTTAAAGACCAACAATAGTTCCCTGTGGATTCGACTCCGCACTCAAACGGGATTATTATTACAACTTGACCACCTGCACTTAGGTGTACACAATTCAGATCAAGTCAGCTGGTGTAACTTGAAATGCCACTCCCCTAACGTAAGCTCGAATCAAGTTAGCGGGATTATTTTTTCATTTGTTGCATTGTTGTTAAATTCACGAACTAGGCATTCATATGCAGGAGCAATAAAATTAACGTTGGAAGCATGATTCTATCTTACCCTGATATTCTCAGAATCTTTGTAAACAACAAGCCTTTCACAAATAATGGTTTGGGAGAAAAAATAATTTTATTGCCAGACCTATTGATCGATGTTCTCAAACATCGCATCATTGTAAATATTTTGACCTTGGGTGTGTATGGGGGTGCTTCAAATGACAAAGATGATTGTTAATAAGATCTAGAGGTGAGAAAAATTTGTAGTGCAAAACCTAATGTATAAGACAAATAAAAAATGATTAGTATTACTGTTTACAATGAATCACTTATACAAACTTTTCAACGCACATATACTGGTTCCATTAGTTAAATGGAACTCCCAACTTGAATAAATCGATTATGATGTGGCAACCTTTGACCATTTACTTTGAAAACATTTCTAAATAATGGATTCTCAATTTCAATTGCCCCATGTTTAAAATTTTATTTAACAATGTAGGGGTATGTCCATCTTGATCTTAACTTACCAGGAAATAGACATTGTCCTGAATTATATAACAATACTTTTTGAGATGGCTTAAAAGACCTCGACCCTATATTCTTATCATGAAACATTTTCATTCTGGACATGGAAATCTTAGCATTCTCATATGCTTCATTTCTCATTTCTTCTAATTTATTATTTTGAAGTTTAAGGGATACACTTGCTTTGTCAGTATCAAAGTTCATCATTTTGATTGCCAAGTATGCTCGATGTTCCAATTCTACAAGCAAGTGACAAGGATTATTGTAAACTAACCAATAAGGAGATATTCCAAAAGTAGTTTTGTATGCAGCACGATAAGCCCAAAACGCATCAGTCAGTCTCAAAGACAAATCCTTGTGGTCCGTATTTACTGTTTTTTCTAAAATATGTTTTATCTCTCTATTGGCCAATTTAGCTTGTGCACTTGTCTAGGGATGATAAGGCACAGATATCTTGTGAGAAATCAAATATTTTTTTATTACATTTAAAAAATTTTTATTGCATAAATGTATTCCCCCGTCACTGATAATGGCTCTTAGAATTCCAAATTTGGGCAAAATATTTTTTTTTAAAAAAAATTGATCATTGTACAGTAATCATTATTTTGACATGGGATTACATCTACCCATTGGAAACATAATGAATGGAAACCATAGTTTACAGATAACCGTAGGATGGGAGAAATGGTCCCATAAAATTGATGTCCCAATAATCAAAAATTTCAATTATCAAAATAGGGTTTAAAGGCATCATGTTTCTTTTTTAAAATATTCCCCATTCTTTGACATCTATGACAATTTAGAAAAAAAAAATGAACATTTTTAAAAATAGCGGGCCAATAAAATCCACACTACAAAATTTTAACAATGGTTTTCCTTGAAAAAAAATGCCCACCTCAAGCTTTAGAATGACAAAATGAGATGACCTGACCAATTTCATGATTGGGTACACAACGCCTTATGTTTTTATCTTTATAATACTTAAACACATAGGGATAACAATAGCGTACACAACACATGATCTAGAAAGGTTCAAACATCTTTTACAGTCTTGGGTGGAGGGAGATTTGGCATAAAATCAATTTTATACTTATGAACTTCAATTCCTTTTGCAGAAACTACACTACCTAAAACAATACCTTGTGTGACCATAAAATGTCATTTTTTCCAATTCAAAACAAGGTTTCTCTCTTTATATCAGGCAAGAACTTTTCAAGATTTTCTAAACTTAATTCAAGCGAATCACCATACACTGAAAAATCATTCTTGAAAACTTTTAAAAAAACGCTCCATCATAGCACTGGAAATACTTAACATACAACGCTAAAAAATAGCTGGAGTGTTAAACAATCCAAAAGGCATTCTTTTATAAGAAAAGTGATAAAAGGACATGTAAAAGATGTATTCTCTTGATTATCGATTGCACTTTCAATCTTGTTATAGCTGGAATATCCATCTAAGAAACAATAATATGCATGACCAACTATTCTCTCTAAGACTTGATCTAAGAATGGTAAAGGAAAATGATCTATTCTGGAGAGTGAATTCAACTTTCAATAGTCAATACACATGTCAACTAGTTGTTGTACACGTAGGGACTAATTCATTTTCTTGATTTTTTATAACAATAACACCAGATTTTTTTGGCATTACCTATGTGGGGCTGACCCATTTACTATCAGATATAGGATATATAATTTCAGCATCTAAAAGTTTAAGTACTTCAGCCCTAATATTTCTTTCAAATGCGGGTTCAATCTTCTTTGTGGTTGTCGGGATGGTTTAGAATCCTCTTCTAAATATATGCAATGAGTACATGGAAGAGGGTTTATTTCCTTTATATATGTTATTGACCAACCGATAACACTTTTGTGATTCTTTATGACTTATATCAATTTCTTTTCTTGGATTTCTGACACCTTTGATGATATTATTATTGGATGAGTTTCATCCTCCCCCAAGAAGACATATTTCAAGTCAGTTGGGAGATGTTTCAATTATGGCTTAATAACTTCAACATTGGACTTTCTAGACTTGTGTTCAGTAGGCAATAATTTTTCAAATTTAGGACTCCATGCTTCAATAACTGTCATTTCTATAGGGTATTCATTACGTACAAACTTTAATGCATCTGACTCCTTTGTACACAATTTTTCAAATAGACTCTGAGTTAGCAACTCAACATAATTTATTTCACTCATTACTTCCTCTTCTCTTGGTTGTTTTTCCATGTTAAACACATTGAATTCCCAGGTCATGTTTCCAAATAAAACTTTCATAATTACATTTCAATAATTAATCAATGCATTTGATGTAGCAAGGAATGGTCGACCTAGAATGACATGAATGTATGTAGATGCATGCAAAACTAGCTAAGTATACAAAACAATAAAATCCAAAGGGAAATAGAACTTATTGACTTGAACTAACACATACTCCACAACTCCTCATGGGGTTTTCACAGATCGGTCTACCAATTCTAATTTGACATCGGTTGGTTTCAACTCACCTAATCCTAATTATTTATAGACCAAGTAAGGAATAAAATTAGCAATGGCTCCCAGATCAAGCAAAGCTTGCTCAATTTGGAATTTTTCGATTATGAATGACACTATAGGACTTCTAGGTTCTTTTTTTTCAACTGAAATTCAGCTGATTTCGCCACCCTGGGTAGAAGGTTTTGAACTAAGGATTGGCATAAGGTTGATTAAAATTGGAAATGACATTGGATTGTTCCATCAAGACCTCTTTGAATGAAGGAATGGTTCGACATTCCCTTGTGAGATTTCCTCACAATGCACATATTTCACATGACTGCTTAGTGATAGACACTATATACACTTCCTTCATTCTTTTCATTCCTAAAGCTTCAATCTTTTGGGACAAAGTAGTCATTATAGATTTTAGGTCATCATCTTCTTCAAACACAAACTGTTAAAAAAGTTTGGAGAGGCTGAGTCCCACATTTGGGAACTCTCAAAAATTGTATCAAAGAACTCGTATGCCTCCTTGGGACTCTCACTCATCAATTCTTTTTGGGGTACCATTTCAATAAACTGACACAATGTAGGTGGGAGGGCATCATAGAAAAAACCTACGAGGGTCCAACTCTCAAATACATGATACGAGCAAGCTTGGAAAAGATCCTTAAATCTCTCCCAACATTGATAAAAAAAAACTTCCTTTCTTTTACAAAGAAATTCATTATTTGATGTCTCAATACTTTAGTGCAACGCACAAGAAGAAACTTTTGAAAAATTCGGTTTGCAAAACTTGCCAACTCATAATAGATTGGCTTTTAAAGAATTTAGCCACTGCTTAGCTTTATCCTTCAAAGAGAAAGGAAAAAGTTTCAACTGGGCCATTTCAGAATTATCTTGCAAAGCACCACATACTTCTTCAAATTCCTTAACATGTACGTGTGGGTTTTCAGACTCTAGACCATGAAACTGTGGTAAAAGATGTATTGTCCCTAGCTTAATGCTAAAATTTGGAGCATTTGTAGGAAAAGAAAAACATGATGGGACATTAGTGCATGCAGGATGCAAATATTCTCTTAAAGGTCAGATATTTTGAACCACATCTTGTTCCAGCTGATTATTGTGAGCCATGCCTAACTCAAATAATGCTTGTGATGAAGATGAAGATGATGAACATGAAGGGTTAGACTGATTTACAGACCCTACTGATATCTGAGCAAACATAAACAATTAAAATGCAACAAATAGTGAATATACATATAATACAAACTAGACAACTTCCCCTGTTCGATTTGAAATCACCGTAACTCCCCAACAACTGTGCCAAAAATTGCTTGTTCATCCACCACCACCAGTGTAGTAAACCCAAGTGCAAATGGTCAAATTGCAATATAATTCTCGTTCTAAGTACGAGGTCGAATCCACAAGGAGTTAAATATTGGAATTCAAAACGTAAATGGTGAAGTTGTTACAGAAACTAAAAGTAATGAAATAGTTGGTGGTGGCAGCTTAGAAAAAATTAAAATAATCTTAATTAAAACGGTGGAAATTCTATAATTAAAAGCTACCCTTCAGTTCGGGGATTCCATATGCATTATATTGTTTCGGTTATTAGAAATGCAACCTTACAATAATTAATCCCCATTTTACTGGAAAGTCAACTGGTAGGTATAATGTATATTGAAATGTATCAAGCAACTGGTTAGGTTAGCCAACAGTTATATTTCCATGCAACAATCATAAAATCCGAGAAAATCCGAAGACGAAGCATTCAAGTGGAATACTTGAATTGCTCAATCGGTATCTATATAGGATGCATCAGTTAAACAAACCTTGTAAACCAGAAGGCAAGGCATTTAGGAGGAATACTACAGTTATTCAATTGACTGGTTGATGATTCAGTGATGACAAAATACCAATTTATACATTGAATCAAAAGCATTGGCTGTGCTGAGACTTAACATGTCCATAACCAATCTATCGACTGTTACATAAAGCCCAATCATCTACATTATTGTATCATGCATGAAGTGCATAATTAGTAAAGATAGTATGGTGTATAGCATTAGGTACCACTTGGTGTTCATAACCATGAGCATAATATAAATGTATACATCCGTTAATAAAGGAGGTATATATAACATTTAAGCATAGTTAAAACATCAGCATTTCAATAACTTGAACAATATCGTACATATGGTCACCCTTCACTAAGGGGTATAAGTGGACTACTCATACACCATTTCCATAGGCGGGCAAGAGGTGCGAAATAGTTCCATTACAAACAAAATAAAATACCAGACAATCCTCCCTTAAGGAATAGTTAAAACATCACCACTCTTATCACCGATTAGGGCACAGAAAGTGGGAAAGGTTTAACCATCAAAGAAAAAAGGAATACAAAAATGTAGAAGAAGAAGAAAAGCTAGACAGAAAGTTGGTTCGGGTGGCCTTTGCTTCGTTGTATCTCTCTCTCTATCTCACGCTTAGACTATTTTTGACTCTCTCTGACTATCAGGAAAAACTCTGATTCTCCTGCCCTTCCCTCCACTCTCTCTAGAGAAGAACTGACTGAATATGATGGACCTCTAAAAATGAAGTTAGGCATGCCTATTTATAGGGTGTGGAGACTAGCTTGAGGCTACAGAAGTTGGATGGACCAACCGAATGAATTCTGTTACAACTATGGACCGATGGGAAAGAAGGAGAAGGTGAGCCAATTCAGACACCGATCAAATGCCACCTCCACCATCCGAACGGTGCTAAACCTTTGGACTTTGTTAATTGAGCTTTCACACTTTGCTCCCCTTTGACTTTGCATAATTTCTTCAAAAAACTCTGAAAAACATAATGTTTAACGCATTAACACTAATTTACGCACTAACCCTAATTTACGCACTAACCCGAATTTCATTTATCTTAACTATTTGAACTCATTTCATTAACACAATTAACCTAATAATCTATTTCATTAACGCACTATTTAGGATTAATCACTTTCCCAGGAGAGGCATTTCTAAGGGGGACTGCAACACCTACTTCTGTTTCTACTCCTACTCCTACTACTAGGCCAAGATTCGACCATGTACCATCTACACCTACTAGTGTGGCCAAGAAGAGCAGTGAGGATAAAGACAATGATGAGAATGGAGATGTGATGAGGGAATAATATTGCACATTATAAGCTTCATAATCATTCATCTTATTCATGCTAATCTTTTAATTTCTTTGTTTTAGTTTTTATTTTCATTTTATAGTGAATTTTTGAATTTGTAGTTAAATTGGTTTAAGAACAGGGAATTTCATATGTTTCAATGCAATAGAGGACTCGGAGGATGAGCCAAGTAGTCTAGGAGTGAAGCCAAGGCCTCAACCCGAGAATTGAAAAAGATATATTTTCTACCAGTAGGTCGTCTACTGGTATAACTGAGGCTAGAAGTTAGTTCTATCTATAGGTCAAAGTCAGAGAAGGGTTCTACTATAGGAGAGTAAGGCAATAGGAGAACAATAGTGAACAGTCCTACCGTAGGTCATTTACTAAATCCTATTGGTAGGTTCTTATAATTTTCAATAATTAAGACTCCTAAGGAAGGCAATCTGCAATTATATCAAGGTTCATGATTGGTGGATAGAAAAGAGGATTTCTAGCAACAAGACCTCCTATAAATGTCCTGGTCCAACAAGAGAGAGGAGTGCTCCATTCTATTGTTCAATTCACCTTTCTTCTCTTTTCTCTTTTCTAGGATTTTAGATTTTCTTCTTCTTTCAAGCTTTCTTCATTATTTTACTTTAAAATCTTTTGTTCTATCCAAGTATTAAATTCTTTCAAAGCAATTACTTTTGGTTCCTTTCTGCAAATGATTTACATTCATTATTATTTCAATACAAGGTACTTACTTTTCTCGCAAATTCAATTCTTACAAATTCCATTCTTGCCTCTTTGCTTTCAATTACAATGAAGCTTTCTTTAATTACTTTCAATTTCAATTTTGTGACGAGGAAGTAGTTGCTCACTGGTTTGATTTCATCAAGTAGTCTCATTCGTGAATTGGGGGTTTTGACTCAAAACTAGGGCTTGTCTATTAACGAGTTATTTGGGTTAATTGAATGGTATAAATTGAAGAGAGTATTGAATTGTATATCTTCTTTCTTACCCTTGGACAACTAAGACTTGGCACGAGTAATTCTTATAATCATTGCAATCGAATGAATTTTTTTTTTTAACCAATTCAATTGTCTTTAGTATATATTTGTTATTTATGAATTTAGGGTTAAATGAATACCAACCGCTAGAGTGTTTTTGAACATAATCTCGAGTGAGTTATTGAGTTTGATTTAAAATGCCTATTCACGATGAGATGATCTCTAACAAGCAATTGGTTTTTTACTTTAATTGTTATGTCTTAAAGTATTCAATTTCTTCCAAAAAACTTTTGAAATTCTAGGTTTTCATTCTCTTTTAACCATCACCTCTTGAGCCATTCATTTTTCTTGAGAAGATGACCTTGATAATCAATCGAGTTACAAAAACGATACCCTTTCCTACTCTTGGGAATTCCTAGATTATTGATCCCACTTCTAAGAGCAAGTATTTTTTTCAACGTTACCAACGAAAAAGAATTTTTGATTCAAGGGTGATTTGGTGGTTGCCAAGGTAAGTCTTGTGATTCACATTATGAGTTCAGGTGCATTCTTCGCTATATTTTACTTCTAAATTTGTTGTTTCTTTTTGGTTTATGTGCATAGTTTGTTTTTATTTGTTTACTTTGTTTTGCATGTGGGAAAGAGACACATGTCATAATAGACTGGTAAGACTTGAATCCACACACAATGTTGAGATGGATGAAATTAACACTGAGAATCCATTGAATATGGGGAACTAGGGACAACTTTCCCTAGTTCCCACCGAACTAAATAATGGGAATGCTAGAGATAATCTCCCACCGGTTCTCTAGTGAGATTGATGAGAAATTATTTATAACCTATTCCCTCTTTTCCATCTTCATGCTTACTTTTATCAGTGCAAACGCAAATTTTTTTCCATAAAACTTGGGATGCTCCAACTGTTTTCCCAATTCCATGGTGTGGAGAGTGAAAATCCATACCTCTATATCAAGGAGTTTGAGGAAATAGTTAGCACATTCCTTGAGAAAAATATGTGTGAAGAACTAGCTAAAATATACCCGTTCTCGTTGGAAAACAAGGCAAAAACTTCGAAGTATGGCTACTTGTTCTAATTTGAAAAAAGATTTTCTAATTAAATTCTTGCCAATTCATAGAAAAAATGCTTTGAAAAAACAAGTACAAAATATTTTTTAAAAAATCCAACGAACAATTCTATGATTGCTGGAAGAGATTTAAAGATCTCTTAAAATGCAATACCACATCATGACTTTGAACCATGAAAGTTGGTGAGTTTCTTTTAAGAAGGAATTACACAAAGCCTTCATCAGTTTATCGACATGATGTGTAATGGTGAGTTTTTAAATAAAAATCCTAATGAAGCATTATACTATTTTAATAATTTAGCGGAGAATGCTAAATCTTAAGATATTTCTAATCTCGCTAAACAATCAAAATAGTCTACTACATCTTAGACTATTGGGGGGTAGAAAATATGCTTTGAGAGAGAGCATTATGAGTTATTTGCCAAGATTTCTCATTTGTCTAGGAAAGAAGAGAATCTAGAGGTGAGGAAGGTGAACGTGGTGGAAACTATTCATCTAGAGGAACCTTGCTCCTTATGCGAGTTGGTTGAGCCTTCCATAAAGGATTGACCAACCTTAATAGTTTATAGGGAAGTCCTCCACGAGCAAGTGACTGCCTTTACTCAGGCAAGGCAAAAAAATTTGCCCTACTCCGTTACATATAATGAGGGTTAGCACAGCCACCCAAATTTAAGTTGGAGGCATACCACCAATGCTCAACCCTCCACATTTGTGTCTTATGTCACTTTAAGACAACCAATCCTCGATCCTCTACAGTCTTCAAGTAACCAGTCTTTGCACCCAGCACAAGAAACTTTTGTACAAAACTCGTCTCCACAAGGGTATTCTACCGAAGAGTAAAACTAGTGCACCTCCATACCAGCCTCCTCAAAAGAGACACATCAAGGATGTTTTCTATCAATTTACTCAGAGCTAGGCCACAATAAAAAGAATAAAGCAATCAAGCTCTGAATGAAATTAGATCTCAAATGATCAAGTATATCAACACCACACGGATGATGCAACAAAAAAAGGGAAAATTCCACGCACAACCCCAATAGAATCCCAAAAGTCAACATGCAATTAAGATTCCTAATGTCACAAGTAATGAGGAGCAACTAAAGTCCATAACCACTCGTCGGACTAGTAAGGAACTTGACAAAATTATCCCACCTTGAGTTTCGAAGGCTACAAAAAAAAAATTTGACTCAGAACAATCCCAAGGATAGTGACTCACTTGAGCTACCCAAATGATGTGAAACCCGCCAAGAATAACGAGAACCAACAACGAAAAGGAACCCAAGATCGTTCTACGTTCAGATTTGAATGGAAGACCTCGACCCGTTGTTTACGACAAACAAGAACCTTGGTATATAGACCTCAACCCGCTGTTTGTGAAACAAGAACCTTGGTATAAAGGAAGACGCCACAAACGGTATGGAAATCCGTTTGATAAGTCGATAGTGAACGCCACGGAAAATCCCGATAAGTTCGTCTAGTTCTTCAAAGAACCAAAGAGAAATATACTCTCACAATTTGCTGAATAACAATCCGAAATTTTATTGATTTCAATGCCTATTTATAAAGGCTAGTTATTACAAGGATTAGGAAACTTCCTAAAATAGCTTATCCTATTTAAGAAATATCTCTTACTTGTGGGTAAAGAAATATCTCTTACTTTCCTAAAACGAATAACCCACATGCCCAAATTTAAAAGGAAAGTACTTGGCATGCAGGTCTTGCAATCAAACCCTAGCAAGAATGAATAGTGCGCCGTTACTGTAGCATGAACAGTACGGTCCTATAGTAACTCTGAAAATCCTATTTCATAAGAAGTAAACCATGTGGGCCAAGCATCCTCAAGCCCACTTATTTTAATAGTAATAATCCTTTAAATAAATTAGAGGCCTTAACAACAACGGGCCAATGTAAGCTTAACCTTAACCGGATTCTTCTAGAACTTGAATTATATTGATGAATCTTTATTGCCCAAGTGGATCATGCTCCATGGGCCTCCACGCACTTTCTTGAGTCCATGCCTCTCAAATCAGCCCATTGAGTGCCCTCCTTAAACTTCTTTGCTCGTGCTCTCGTAATCGGCCCAATTCTATTATCTTTCACATCTTCGAATTTGTGTTTCCTTGAGCATCTTATGATTTGCATCACCAAAGTTGTAGAATCTAAAAAGGTTGTTTGTCCCATTCCGGCTCCCTGTCCTCACCAATTTAAAATGCCTGCAACCAAGCTTACCAAGCTAAAATTCTTAATTTATTCAAGTAGGAAAAATTAATATTCCTAATGCAGTCTTTCATGTGCCTTCATATGCTAAGTTTTTAATAGATTTTTGCACAACCAAGAGGACATTGAATATCTAACAAAAATGCATTCATGACGGAATATGTAAGTACTATTCTCTGAACCAACACTCCACCCAAGTACAAAGATCCTAGTTATCTCACATTTCTATTACCATAGAGGACTGCCAAGTTGATCTAGCACTGTTAGACTTGGGCATGAGTGTGAATCTACTGCCCTTTTTGGTCTTCCAGCAATTGGCCCTAGGAAAATTGAAACCCACTTCAATTACCCTATAGTTGGTAGATCAGATTGTGAAAGTACCATGACAGTTGGTGGAAGATGTCATGGTTCAGATAGGTATGCTCTACTTTTTCGTCGATTTTATAGTATTAGACTTTGCTTTAGTTGTCGATCATAGTCCTCAAATTCCAGTAATTTTGGGAAGGCCATTCCTTGCTACATCTAATTCATTTATCAACTATAGGAATGGAATATTTGAGCTTACATTTAGTAACTTGAAGATGGAGTTGAACCTGCTTAACAATGGAAAGAAATTGTCAGGTAATGAGGGCTCTTATGAATTAAATTGATCTATACCATTGAACAAAATAGGTAACTGATTCTTGTATTGTTCCTGTAAAGGAAATTCATTAAAAAGAAAATCAGGATGTGGAAGAAATTTGTGACGTAGGAAATTGGTTACCTAAGTTTGAAGAACTTCCACCAATAGAAAAACACCCACCTAAGCAGGAATTCGAAGCAATATATTAGTGCATCTTTAGAACTAGAACAAGAGGAAAGGTTGTTTAAAGTGTCGAGTGCTTATAAAGGAGCAAGGGGTTGGACCATAGCGGACTTAAAGGGTTTTAGTGCTTTTATTAGAACACAATAGTTTTATTTGGAAGAGGAAACCAAGCCTTCCGAACAACCACAACAAAGGTTGCACCCAGTCATGAAAGATATGGTCTTAAAGCTACTAGATATCGGAATCATTTACCCAATTTCTTACAGTAAATGGGTAAGTCCCAGCCAAGTGGTACCTAAGTTAGGGGTGACTGTGGTAGCTAACTAAAATAATAAATTGATTCCCACTTGGGTGGTCTCTGGGTGGAGGGTGTGTATAGATTAAAGGAAGCTAAATGCGTGTACCCATAATGACCACTTCTTGCTTCCATTTATTGATCGGGTCTTGGAACGGGTAGCAAGTCATTTATTCTATTGTTTCCTAGTTGATTGTTTCCCCTAATCTCCAAATATGAACCCGTACTATGTGTATATGGCTTATACGAGTAGGTGAGTTTCATTCTCCCTTGGGTTAAAATGCAAGAAACAAGAAAAATAGTGTTTAAACAAAAATGTGTGTGTGTGTGTGCAAAAGTGCTCCCAAAGCGAATAGAGACTTGCAATGTCGTGTTTTACTTGGAATGGGTGTTCCTATGATATCCTGGTATCCCACATCGGTTAGGGAGAGGAAAGTTGTTGAGTTTATAAGTAAGCCTCTTACCTTACATGACATAAGGCCTTTTTCTAGGGGTATTGGGAGAAACAAAACCGTGAGGGCCAGTGGGCCCAAAGCTGACAATATTACGTCATGTGAAGGGTGGGGTGTTACAAAATGGTATCAGAGCCGACTCTCGCCTGGACCGAGTGTGGGGCCCTGCCGTGCTCGCATGTAGTGGGTGGGCAGGTAGCTGGCAGGCTACTGCACGGGGCCGTGCAGCCCTAAGGGGGGTGGATTATGATATCCTGGTATCCCACATCGGTTAGGGAAAGGAAAGTTGCTGGGTTTATAAGTAAGCCTCTTACCTTACATGACATAAGCCCTTTTCCCAGGGGTATTGGGAGAAACAAAACCGTGAGGGCCAGTGAGCCCAAAGCGGACAATATTATGTCATGTGAAGGGTGGATTGTTACAGTTCCAAGGTCATCTCCTCAAAGAAGGAAGGTCAAATTATTTGGAAGGGTGATTTTAAAAGAATGAAACATGAAAAATCTTGTGAATTTTGGTATGAAAAATCGACTCAATTCATTCAACCAATGGTGTCTCGTTGTTTGATTGATTTATAGGAAGTGAGGGACTAATGTGGATATGTTAGGCACAAGCATACTCTATAACAAGTCAATGGTGGATCAAGAGCCCACAACTACATCCGCACTCAACCTAGTCAAACCAAACCAGTTACACTACAAGGAATAATGAACAAGAGTCAATTTTACATACCCAAGAGGAAATTCCCTTTGGATTAGCCAACTAAAAGTCTATCTACCCATAGTAAAAGCAAGAACAAACATAATGTAAAGAGACATGATAGTGAAATGGAACATGGAACTTGTTTAATGCAAAAAAAAGTTTAAACTACAAGAACAAAATCATTCATACCCAAAAACAAAGCTTGAAGGGAAAACCCAATTGTTAAAATGGAAATACAAGATCATTGAGCTAAACTTGATCACAACTTGAAATAAATGAGTTTAAAGTGAAAGAGACAAATATTACAAGTAAAATAAATCTTACTACAACTAAAATGGTGAAGGAAATGTAAAAACTCAACTTGGGGGTGAGATGAGCATAAATGGGTGTAAATGAGATCCATGATATGAAATATTCTATGCTCATCTCACTTCCAACTTGAGTTTTGCTAGCCCTACCAAACTTTATTTCCAAACCTTATGACATAAAAAAAAACAGATCTAGTCTTGTAAAACAATTCACCAAACATCAAAATACTCAAATCATAATGCAATTAAGTAAATGAGCTTGGGCAAAAATGGAACAAATGTGGTTCTTTCATTCATTACTCCAAAAAGTTCAGTACGGGGATTTGGAACTAAAAACAAAATGGCCTATAATCCTAAAGACTCTTCGACTAATGTAACGCCCCAAATATCACCCTGAACGGCATTACATTCTATAACCATTTAAGCATGAGAGCACTAAGTAATCCATCAACATTACATCAACAATTTATATTGTAACAAAATTCGTGCAGAGTCTCCCTTGTACGGGGAGCTCTACCACAAACCCAACCTGTACAATTCTACTATAATGACCACACCAGGTCCATTTACTTACCATAAAATTAATCCATCAAATTTACATGTTATCCCAAAACAATAGGCCAAGCTATGGCCTTTACATCCCCCAAATCTAATAACTATGATAATGCAGCAGAATTACAAAATATAACTAGGCTTTACATTGTTTCAAAATAATATCCTAGTCTAAAGCAAAATGTAGTGTCAAGCTAAGAGTCCTCCTCGGGATCCACACTCCGGTCTTGCTGAATCTCCCAGGGTACGGGCTCCTCGAGTCCCAACTCCTCCTCAAGAGTACAATCTGAAATATTTGTAGGTAGGGGGTGAGCACAAGACTCTGTAGGAAAATCCTTCCAAACTCATTCAAGGTTTTGAAATCAAGTAAAACAAATAGGTCACATTTCGCACATACATATAAATAAATTTTTTAAATAAATAAAATCGGGACATTTTTAAAGTGATATCAAGTTTGTACAGTAATACAGAATTGAAAGAGAATAAAGCCAAGTTTAATTGACAAATAATTTCCAACATAATCCACTCCACCATACACCATTTTCACAAGTTATCGCGGAATCTCATACTACCCAAACTCTTGGAGAAATAATATTTGGTACGTGAACAGTAACTTCTATTTGGTATTACTCAAGTAGGCTGTCGCTTCTCATGAATCTACCCAACGATTCTATCTCGTTCACCTATATCTCTTTAGGAAGGGCGTATACCGCCTCCAGCGGCATTGACGAAATCCTCCCAAGGATCTAGTATACTAACCCCTTTTGTCTCGAAAGTGAACAATAATGATTGCTCTCACAAACAACAATCCATTACGGGCATTAGGTAACCATCTCACTCCCCACTGGGATAGACTGACCTCTAACACCCTACGGTAGATCTCGAAGTAATCAAAGTCCCTCACAACACCATACACAAGAGTAACATTCCAACAATATACTCAAAATCTCATATATAAGCAATTCCTCAACTTTCACAAGCATTGTACATAATAAAACAATTTAAGGAAATATACTCATTTCGCAATTCATGTTACAAAAGACAAATTTAAAGGAAATAGGCATGAGATCATCAATACTACCATTTTAATACCCAACACAAAGCTCTAGCATGTTAGAAATCAAGAGAATGTGAAGATATAGAGAGAAATCCATATTTCCCCCAAAAAACTAGGGTTTGATGGATTTCAAACCATTATTTTGTTCAAATCATGTGAATGTTTGTAAAAATACTAAGAAACCATGAACCCATAATAAATACATACTATTTAGAGTCAAAATATACATGTATAATAACCCTAACATCATTGGACGAAAATGGAAGAAAACCCTACCTTGAATATTCAAGAACTAGAGCTTGGATTCCTGAATATACCCTTAATCTCTTGTAATTTTCCTTTGATCTTGAGTTCTCTCCTTCTCTCTCTCTTTCTATGTTGTTCTAGGGTCAGAAGGGTTGAAATGTGGCTTAAATAAGTGTAGGAAGGTATTTATAAAGAGAAGAAAATTGGGTTGTTCGCGAACAGAAAAATTCAGATTTTAGCATTGACTATCGGTAGCTGATTTTGACTACTGGTAGCTCGGGTACGTTGGGAACTCGACTACCTTTCGACTACCGGTAGCTAAATCTCTCGGTACACTTGACTACTGGTTAACTACCGGTAGTCAGAGTGCACTGCCCTGTCGACTACCGGTAGTCACTGCCCAAATTTTTTTCTCCGACTTCCAGTGCAGTTTTGACCCATTTAGAGGTCGAATTGGAAAATTTTTATGAAATACACTTTTGTAGCCCTAGATGTCTACTATCTACTGTTCAAATATCAGATCAATTGGAATTGAAAATAAAAAATTTATGATCGAAATAGTAGATAGTGTCCAAAATCCTTTATAACCAAATTTTCTCAAAAATGTGTTTTAACTCCAAAATACTTCCTAACTTCTAATACATCTTATATTACCTCTCCCAATGTTTTCCGATCTCCCGGATTCAATGAAAACCTTATTTTGACCTAAAAGTATTTAGAAATTCATCTAATCACCATTTCCAAGTTTCAACGTCTTTGAAACTCAAACTTCCCAATCAATATGCGTCTCTAGTATTTATCCTATTATTAAAATCTATATGATTTATTCTTACCTCATTATACATATCCAAATATTCACAACAATATTTTACTATATATATCTATACAAATATATAAAAGAAAGTACGGGGTGTTACAACTAAGCCGACAACCCTACCCTATATGCAATTATAAAAAGAAATAAAATCAAAATGATCTCTCTACTTATCATCATCATCCTCCGACCCCTCATCATCACCCTCCTCATTGAACTCCTCCACCTCTACAACAGTAGAACCCATGGGGACAGAGGTGGATGTTCTAGCAGTAGATGGTGGAGGTACATCGGGGATAGGCTCTCCAGGGAATGTATGCCCGAACATTTTGGTCAGCATTAGTGTAAGCCACTGCATGGCCCCACCAAGGTCATCCAGCCTCCCCTCTAACGCATCCAGGTGCTGAGAAATTGTGCAAGGCAGGGTTGTGATGGATGGCCTGGCAATAGATGGTCTAGTTGTGGATGGCTCAACTTTTGGTGATCTTGCCTTTTCTTCTCTTTGTGCCACCCTCTACTCATCGCAGACCTCTTCATACCACTCGAGTTTCCAATGGCTCCGATCACCAAGTGTAAGGTCACATCTTTAGGGGTGCCTTTAACGTTTTAGTGGAGGCATATCTCGTTAACAAGGATGGCAATTGGGAGATTTGCCTTCAACTTGCTAGCATGAGCATACTCCTTCGTGACCTCGCAGATCTTAAGGGCTAAGACCATCCTCTTCCATATCATGAAGGAATGGAGGAGGGCTAATTTCTCTTCCCGGGGGTCTTCTCTGCCCCCTCCCCCCCCCCCCCCGAGGTAGCAAGTTGTAATGCAACACCTTAATGTTTGAGTGCTCTGATATGGATTTTTCCTTTGAATTGCACAAACATCAATTGCACATACTTCGGGAGTGATTTCCTCCCTTGGATGTTGTATGGGTAGGTTGGGCTATTATGAGGAGGTCTCTTATACTTCAAAAGGTCAGCAATTAATAACTTGGTGATCTCCATTGGCTTTTCCCTCACGTTCATCTTAAGCAAATACACGTCCTCATCCACCACCTTCAACCGTTGGTAGAAATCACTACACATTGGAAGGACGTACCCACCCATAGGCACAAACCAAATCTTAATTCTAGGTTCCTCAATCACCTGGACCACTTCGTCATTTGGCCCGAGGGTGGGCTGGTTCACATGACACTCGCACGTCACACTCTTCTCCTCAATGTTCTTCGTGCAAGCATTGTTCTTTTGTTTCTTTCATCTCTCCCTACTCCCATTTCCATGACTAGGGGCCGCCACCATCCTCTTATGAGATCCCATTCTGGTGGGTGTTGCAGGACTTGGTCCCGTTAGTTTGGTTTGGGCCATGAAAATAAAAAATGCCCCTAGGGCCACAAATGGACATACCCATCACCATAATTCATCAACAAATTCAAATCAGACGCTTGAATACTTACCCAATCTAGCCATGACGTCGAATTCCAAACCCTTGGTAAAAAATTGGGTTTTTGATGGGTTTGAGGGATTTTGTGAGAAAATGAGGGTTTTGGTGGGAGAAAGTGAATGAAAATGAAAATAATCATAGTGAAATTCAACCTTTGGAAGTTTAATCGGTAGATTTGATGAGTGGGTAGGGGTTCATTGAGAATTGGAGAAGTTTTGGCGGAGAGGAGGTGGTTTCTAAGGTGAAGAAGAGTGGAGAAAATGAAGGGTCCATCAAAAAATTAGAACTTAAACCCTTGTTTTCTTTTAATTCTTGGCAAAATCTACCTGTAGAATGATCAAAACCTACCGGTAGGTTTTGTGCACTGCAAAATTCCTACTGGTAGGTTTATGCAAACTTCTACCAATAGGTTTTAGCTTTTTTCAAAAATTTCCCCTGTGCTTTGGTTCGCACCTCCACTCCAAATTTATTCAAATCCTACACCTTTGAATGACCTATTTATAACCTCAACTCCACCAAAAACCTGAGCCATGCTAGTGAACGAAAAATGAGTGACCATGCCCAACTTCAATTAGGAAGTTGCAATGCAATTTCAATTTTTTTTATGCTTTCAAATCACATGACATTGAATTCTAAATAAAACAAACAAATTTAATGTTTGAGCAACATGTAATGCACAAACACGTGACATTTAAATTTATGCTTTCAAAGCAGCCAACATGTAATGCAAATTTAAATACAAAAGGAATTTTTATTCCTTCTAAATATCTAAAGTTTGTGCAATATTAATTTATCCTACAAGTGCAGGGCTACTTGATAAAATTTCTCAAATACCATAACTAAGCACACATGAGCTTCATCTTGGTTTTAAATGTTATTCTAGAGTATACACCTATACATTAATTTTCAAACTCTTGTGTGTGTGAAATGAACATGTAATTTAAGCATTTACCAACGGAATTCACATTCACTTAGTTATCCAAATTCAGCTACGATGTAAAACTTAGCAAGGTTTTCTCTCAAAATTAAATAACTCTACGATTATCCTGGCATGCTCTCCATGTGTAAATGTGAGATAGAATCTTGTGCACAAATTAAAATGCTCACATATAATCCCAAAAAGAATAGCATTGAAAACAAATGAAACGATCTTGGCATAATCTCATGAAGGGAATGTTAGGGCATTGGATAGCAAAACCAATTTTTTTTTTCATTAATTGTATGCTTTCCCTAGATTATTTAGGACTTTTAAAGGTTGTAATGAGGCCTTGGGGTGGTTCTCGGGTTGAGTGAAATGCAGGGTCAAGGGAGAAAAAAAGGGTTATTCTGAGGGCATTGACCTTTATTAGAAAATTTTCCTTTTTGCAGAACTTCAGCTTTACACCTTTAATTCACTTTTGTTTCTTTTTTCCTTTTCTTTTCTTTTTCAACCCATTTTTCTCCTTTTTTCTTGGGCTTTCTTTCTCTTCTTCATTCAAAATTTGAGTTTGGCACAATTTATCCCTTTTCAGGTTACCTTGCCACATTTCCTTTCCTTTTTGATCAATCAGAATCAATCTCAAAACAACCAAGGTGTGGTAATTTTTTTTTTATCAATTGCACTGGCTTGGTTGATCGTGTGGCATGAAAACGAATTTTTAAATAAGGCTCAATCACGAGAGTAGGGATAAATTTTTTTTAGAAGAAGACTAAGGATCAAAGCATTTCAAAGATGGCTTAAGATTATTTATAGATAAGCAAGGGGAGGCATATTGGCATATCAAGACAAAGTCAATCAACTATCCACATGCACTCTAATCAAAGCAAGCATAGTAAGATTATTGAACAAATTTTAAATTTGAAAAAATTTTCCGTTGAGTAAATATAAGTTCCCTTAAACAAGGTTTCGCACTAAAGCTCACACTGGTGCTTATTTCATCTCCACTATGCATGTCAAGGTCTAAAATGTGAATTCAATATGTAAATTGCCAAACTTACACATTTATGGTGCACTATGGTTGAGTTCAAAAGAAAACACATGTGATACTCAGGCATAGGATAAACTTCTATGATGTGCTCGTATATTCAAAGTTCAAAGCAAAGATCCAACTATCACTCAACCCATAAAACTCTGAATAGGGGAGTATGGTTCAACATTCACATATTTTTGACAAAAAAATTGAATTTTTTTTCACATATTTTGAAATAATTCTAAAAAAATTAGGTCAAATTCATGAATGGTGAATTTCACCACAAAATGGTATTATGAAAAAAAATTTGGTGTATCACACAAATGGTGCACCTCAACCCCTCAACTTGAACCATACATTATCCTAAATGCAACAAAAAGATATGGAATGCAATGATGGACTTAAAAAGAAGAGTTGGGTTAGAGAATACGTCGCAATGAACTTTGACAAAATCAAGACAATCTGCACATTTGAAAAGAGAAAACTATGCGCAGATGAAAGTAAGTAAACAAACTAACTTGCTAATTAAAGGATAAAAGAAAACAACTATACACTAAAATCTACTTGAAAAGCTATTCCCCAACAAAGTATGGGTAGACCGAATCCACCAACTCTTCCTCCACAGTTTGAACCTCAAAACCCTCAAAGAATGGTTTAAGTTTTTTGCCATTAACCTTGAATGTTTACCATCTTCGAGGTTTGTTATTTTCATGGCTTCATTAGGGTAGGCCACTATTTAGCACAAACTATTGCATGTCTTATGTACATTTGCATCCCTTTTAGGCTTGCTTTTGCGATAAAAATGAGTGGAATTGCAATGTTCGATCTATGCACGGGATTTTGGGGATAAATGCCCAACATTTTAAGCACCATGACAGGGCCTAACATGCACCATTTAAACCCCTTTTACATATAAACTTACTGAAACTCCATTAATAGCTCGAACATTGCAATTCCACTCATTTAAACTGCAAAAGCAAGCATAAAAGGGATACAAATGTACATAAGACATGCAATATTTTGTGTTAATTGCTTGATATATTTTCTTCTTGTTCCTAACCTCCTAACATCTTCCGTCAATGTATGTGCGAAAGGGGGGAGTGTCACTCTCCCTTGGAATGATGTCAAAAGAAAGGGTAAGGGAATGGTAAAAAATGAAACATGTGAATGAAAAAAAATGTTTTCCAAGCACAAGAAAACTTTTGTATGTCATGTTCTACTTGGAGGTATTCCAAGGTCATCTCCACGGGGAAGGATGTGAATCGTGTTTGAAAGTGATATTGGCAAAACCCAAATGTAAAATCTTTTGTTGGTTTAAATTTGGATTGTGATTGTGTTGTGATGAAAATGAAATGGGAAACAAGTGTTGGTCAATCTCTAGGGTTCACTCCAATGGGAATGCCAAGTCAACTCGAGTCCTTCCTCTAGTAGAGCATAGATGAACGATTGATTCGTGGGAAGCTAGCGACGAGATGGAAATGAGAATCCAAGCTTAACCCATGAAAAATCTATGGGATATTAAAGATTCAGAATTTCGTCCACCTCAACCCAGTCAAACCGAACCATCGAACTCTGAGGGGAGGAAAGAAAATGAGTTGAAATGGCGTACCTAAGTGGAGGTCTCCCTTGGACTAGCCAGCCAAAAATCTTAGCTACTCATGCTTAAGGAAAAGGCAACAATGTAATGAGAAGACATTAAAAAGAAATGAAGATTGAAGCTAAGTTAATGCAAGAGAATATAAGCTAAAAGTGAATGCACTAAATACCCATTTTAAAACTAAGAAAATCAAGAACTTGAATGCATTAATGGTGAAAGATTGAATGAAAGATTAAACTTAAAAGCAACTTGAAATGAACAGAATTAAAGACTTCAAACCAAGCCTAGAAGATTCTTACATGAAATTACAAGACGTATCGAAGAAAAATGCAAAATCTCAACTTCTCTCTCTAACACTATTCATTTTCTTCCTAGACTCTCTCTCTATATTGCAATGTATATTGCATAGCCTTTCTCTCTTTCCATGCTTCTATATCTCTCCTCCTCATCATTACAAAAGCCTTCCAAGTCTAAGTAGAGGTGAAGTGAGGCTCCTAGACATGCAGGGGATTTCAGAGGCTCCTATAACTGTAAGTGGGACCCCCAAATGGTAGAGCATGAGCTGCAAGCTGTCTGGGCAATCAGGCAAAAGCCATCTGGAAGGTCGATAGACACCTTATGGAAGGTTTGTGCAAGAACAGTTAAATGAAGAAGTCAATAGACAAAACCGCCTGGTATGTTCATTCCAGTAGACAAAACCTTCCAGAAGGTTTCACTCTAGTAGATAAAACATTCCAGAAGGTTTTTGCAGTGAATAGGAAATCCAAGGCAAAACCTTCTGTAAGGTTTTTACCCAAACCTTCATGAAGGTTTTCAACCAGTATGAATTTTCTTGGTTTCTTCTCCTGCCAAACCATCCTCTAAGCTTCCCTTTTCTCTTCATTGACCTTAAACACTTCAATGATGGTTTAACTCATTGCATTTGCATCATTTTACCTGCATTCACACAAAACTCCATCAAAATGAAAGTTAAGCACATTTCTCCCCAATTTCAAGACAAAAGAAAGTATAAATGGCATATTAGCACACAATATACGTCATGTTTTTGTGCTAATAACACCCCCTAACTTGAGCTTTGGTAGTCCCTAGCAAACATTATTTCTAAATGAAAGCAATAAAATAAACTACGATACATGCATAAACATAATCAACAACCAAATAGTTAAAATACACGAATCAAAGTGCAATTACCCAAATGGCTTTGGGCAATGGTTAATAAAAAGAAATGTGGTATTTCATTAATCATTTCAAAAAGTTCTTTACAATGTGTTCAAGTCCAAAAAAAAATGGTCAAACCCTAAAGAAACTTCTACTGGCCGACGCCAGAACCCTAGCTATTTGCAAGCACAAACCAAAAAAAATACAACAAAAATCCTCAATCCTCCTCCTCATCATCCACATAAAAGGCATCCTCGTCCTCAGTCTCAAACTCAGACTCCTCCTCCTTATCTTCATCCTCTTCCACCTCCAAAGTGGTAGAAGGAATGGGAGGTGAGGCTGATGGTCCAGCTGGCTGTGGTGGGGGTCCTCTGGGGTTAGGCCTACCCAAGAATGTATGCTAGAATAGTTATAGCATCATCTCTGCAATCCCATGCACCGTCGACTCCAGAACATCCACGCATTGTGATATAGTGCGAGTCGGGGCTGGTGTAGGTGTTGGTGGTGGATGCGCTATAGAAGACGGTACAGCCTCAGAATGCTCTGGCTCCCTAGCCCTAGCTTTCTCCCCTAGTCTGGGAAACCATCTTCTAACTGTTAGACTTTATAATAACTCCAGTCTCGGGGGGTAGCAGAATGTCATGTGCATACATCTTTACCTTAGCCTGAGCGCAAATCTTGGTGACCAGTCTAGCTAAGAGAAGGTTTGCCTTTGGCTTTACAACCTAGGCAAACTCCCGCATCTCTAACTAAATGAAGTACGCCATGTTAATGGCAACTCTGGTCATAAAAGAATGAAGTAATACCAACTTCTTAATGTTAGGGTTTTACTTTGAACCCTACGGCATCAAGTTATAATAGAGAACCTTATTCATGATCTTGTACTCGTGCTTGAGGCCCCCAACCAACGTTGTTCTCATGAACGCGACCTTACCACGTAATCTCTGAGAATCACACTCCCTCCCACGTTGTGTGGGTAAACAACGGTGTTCGGGGGAGGCTTCTCATACCCCTTCAACGTGGCAATCATAACGGGAGTCACCTCAAATGTTTTTCCCCTCACATTCATCCTCAAATTACACCCATCGTCACCAAACACCAACAATTTCTAATAGAATTCTCGACACAAAATCAAATTATAATCCTGGACCTCCTCGAACCACTATCGCAACCTCCGTAGTTCAATAATCTTCACCAGCTTATTCGTAGGCCCAAGTGAAGCTTTATCCATAGAGCATTCACTAGTCACAACATTTTCCTCTATTCTCTGTCTTTGGGTGTAAAACCCCAATAAATTTGATTTTTTCGGAAAAGGGTAAAATGATAATATGCCACTATAGTGTGGATTTAAAATACTTGTTCTCTAGAGCTTGTATGACACAACATAATTTTTCATTGGATTCGTATTGCAAAATCTAGTCACCCAAACTAAATTCATTGAATTTCGAGATAGTTCAATTTTTATAGTTTTACGAGACAACCATGTGTCGAATGACCTCCCAAAGGTCCCCAAAAATGAAGAATATAAATTTTACTTATAATTTGATGAAATTTTAAATAAAATTATTTTGAACTTAAACAGGGATGAAATAAATCGTTTCGAGGCGAAAATGAACCCGAACAAGTGGAGGGCGTGTGGCTTGATATGAACCAAGTCTTTAAAATTATAAATAGGGTTAAAAATCAGATAATTGGCACAAAATATCTCTTCATTTGCTGGTCTTCAACGTTGGAGAGAAAGAGGGAGAGAAAATGATTTTTTTTGTCGATTCTCTTAGTTCCATCAGTCGGACTCCTTCGGACCAAGAGTTAAACTTTATCTACTCGATGAGAGCTACGCATCAAAACCAAAAAAAAAAAGTTTTCACCAAATATCCAAAAGGGGGGGTTTGGAAAATCAAGATTTTGGAGTGGTGTTGTGTTCTTGAAGGTTCTACGCATTGTTTTACGCTTCAAGAGGTAGGGTTCTTCTTACTTTGGTTTATTCTTACCCTATACTGTCCATAGGAAAAAGGATAGGTGAAAAATGACCTATAACTTGTCTATGGTTATGAAAATGAGAAAATGAGCATAAAAATTACTTAGGCTAACTTCTAGGTTGATTTTGATATATAGAAGTTACTTGTGTAATTTCTTGTGACTTGGTGAAATAGTGGACATGATATGTGTTTAACATGATTGTTGCCTTGAAGGTGTTTGATAAAATGCCTTGAGTGATTGGAAATTGTTGTTTTGATGCAATTGAAGTGACATGCCTAGGCGTTGTTGACATGTGGACATATATATCTTATGATATTTTAGCATGGTGATAGTTCATGAAAATTATGTGCATATGATATAGTTTGTCATGGTATATGTAGAAATACGATGTATATGGTTCATATTGCCTTGATTATATATGGAGCATGGTAATAATATTGCAATGGTGTGCCACATTGCATATGCTTAGAGGCATCACATTTATGGAAAATAAGCATGAGTGTGGGTGTGTGAGTGCATGGTTGATCAAACACCATACTTAGTGGTTGGTAAGTGGGCTCAGTACCATTGGACAAAGGTTCGGAAAAGTCTCATGGTTGCATGCATGGAAAAGTTTATGTCGGGTATAGCAAGAAGGGCTAGATGTTCCCTTGGGTGCAAGACCAGGTTATTGGTTTATTCACTTCCAATGGTGCAAGTCCAAAAAAGTGAATTAGGCGTATAGAGCCAGCGGTGCAATTACAAAATCCGTTGCCCAACGAAGACACAAGTATTTTTAAAAGATTTTGTTTAATAAACATATTCTGGGATGTGCAACATCCAACAATGCTTATTTTTTATAAACATGTTATTTTATTTCAAACAAGCATTGAAGGTAATTCATCTATGATGAAGGTTTTACACACTTGCATTGCATTGTTTATGGGAGCCGGTGAGGGCTCGGGTTGACTTGCATGAGTGAGTCTCATCTCTTATCATGGCATGACATGGTAGAGTTTTGACATTGAATTACATATTCATGTTTGAAATGAATAAACGTTGTTGATTGTTACATGTGCACATTTTATATGCATCTAGGGGGGAGTAGCATTTGTAGGAGATACTCTATTGAGCGTAGCTCACCCTATACGAGAAACAATTTCAGGTGCAGGCTATACATCAGTGGACGGCTCGCATTTGGTAGCCCAAGTTTGAAGAAAAGCCGACTTCAGGCTTTTAAATTATTTTTGTAAAACAAACCTCAAAAAATTATGTTTTGGGCATGTAAACTTATGCAAATGAATGTAATAGAACTTGTATATATCAAGTTTGATATAGGGAATGATGTTACACATGAATTGGATGGATGTGGAAATGAAGAACAGGCCAAACAGGCAAATCTGGACAACCGGTACACATACCGGTATGGCGTTGTCCAGTAGGGTACGCATACTAGTACTCTTTCCAAGAATCAAAAATTTTAAAATTCTTTTGTTATGCTTTTGAACTTTGATTTCTTTTATCACAATGATACAAATGGACATTAAATGAGGTATATTGAGTCACATTGGACCTCAGTTGGATTAAATGATTAAAAGAACACAGGTTGCACGTGTGGATTATAATCTCGTTTAAGGGGATACGATTGACCAAATGTCGGGACGTGTGACAAGCACGGTTATTTTCGCTGGTTGACGGGTGGTCAATGGTTAAGAAATGTAATACCCCACATGCGTATAGTGATATAGTAATATACTAGTTTAGTAGTTCTTTTATATATATAATGATGTAAGAGTGAATCACATAGGTTAAAACATTAGAAATAAATATTTGGGAGACAAATGAAATTGGGAAGTTTACGTTTCGAAAACATATGAGCTTGGAAATAGTTAATAGGTAAGTTTTTAAATATTTTTAGGTCAAACTAAGGTCTCCATAGAATTCGGAAGGTCGAAAAACCTTGGGAGAAGTAATATGAGGTGCCTTGGAAGCTTGGAAGTACTCCGGAATAAAAACACACCTTACGTAAATTTCGGGTAGAAAATAGTTTGGACACCTTCTAGTATTTTGGCCATAACTTTTTATCCCCATGTCCAATTGATCTGAAATTTTGACAGTAGATAGTAGACATCAAGGGATACAAAAGTGTCTTAATGACAATTTTCCAATTCGACCTATAAATGGCTTAAAACTATACTGGAAGTCGAGGGTATTCTGTTACCCGCGTCCGGACGGGAATAGACACGCGTCCGGACGCGCATGGCAGAAACTTGGGCGCAGAAACACGCGTCCAGATGGGAATAGAAACGCGTCCGGACGGGCCAAACCGAGGGCTACGCATCTAGGACGGGTTTTGGGTGTTTTTCTCCCATTTGCAACCCATTTCATCCATACTATCATAGAGGGAGAGTCTTAGAGAGGAAGAAGGAAGGGGAGAAACAATAAATCAAGGGAGATTTTCAAGTGGGGAAGATCAAAGCCCAAGTTCTTTACACACAAAAGCTTGGGTATTTGGCTAAAACTCTTGAGCATTGAGGTAGGGATTTTCTCTCAATCTCTCACATTGAGGCTAGGTATATATATATATCTATATATATGTATATATATATATGTTTTTACAC
>CM042190.1:3760525-3785737 GCA_023539305.1 Ilex asprella | reverse complement strand
TTGGAACTGAAAGTGTATCACGGACCGGATCGTGGTTTCACTTTCTTCTTTCTTTTTCTTCCTTTCTTTTCCTTCCTTTCTTTTCCTTTTTCTCTCTTTGGATTTTCACTTGAAAAGTCTACTGTTCCGGCCTGCTTTGCAAAGGAGCTGAAGGTGCCTATTTATAGGCAAGCAAGGAAGCATGAGGTGGAAGTCTTGCATGTGCTGACTAATGGCCACCGTCCGGACAGCAGTCCCACCGTCTGGACGGTGGTGCAAGTGGATTTGCAAGTTGCATGATGTGCTGGCTCTTCATGTTGGACTATTACACTTTGACCTCCTTGAGTTTCCATCCTCTTGACATTGCTCCCTTCTTCTTTAATTATTTCTGCATTTTGTCCTGCAATTGTAGATAAAAACTGTTAAAATGAATAATTCCCGCACTAACCCTAATTTACTTTAATTACGACTTTTTAGTGCGATAATTCTACTAATTCGACCTTTTTTAATACTTCTAATTTATATCTAATTGATGTCAATCACCTACCGAAGCCACAATAGCGGAGGGCGGATCCTTATCGTCGCCCCGATCAGGTAGTGGGACAGAGATCTCAGCTAGCTCGAGGAGCGGGAGGTGTACCAGAGAGAGTTGGTACAGAGGCACACCAATGTTTTGCATGTGGAGGGGTAGGGCACTTCAGACACAACTGTCCATCCCTTCCACCAAAGAACCAACCCGAGGAAGAAGTTTCCAATGCCTTTGTGGAAGGTATCGTTCTCCCTTATAATTCTTGGACACGTATTTTATTTGACCTTAGTGCTACTCATTCCTTCCCACGTACCATAATGCAATTAACCTGGAAATCTAGAACATGTATTGAGTATAGACATGCCCGTGGGAGAACGGTTGGATACTAAGAGGTTGTATAGAGGTGTGTGTGCTTAGAATTGGTGAGTAGGAAGGGATTATTGACATAGTTGCGTTAGACAGGAATGGGTAGGCTAGTTGTATCTTGTCGTATGGACTATTCTAGAAGATGAATGGTAATTTGGTTTTGGTTAATGAATGATGCTAGGCATGAATCTTTATGCCAGCGACATTATCTATATTGGAGATAGGTATGAGATAGGATTGGTGACAAAAGACACCCAAACTGGAGTAAGATAAGTATAGAGGAACCAAGCTGTCTGACAGACTACCTTTCACTAATTCGATCATAACTCTTTGTAGGAAAGTCCAAATGGTGCACCGTCATTTTTGTTGGAATCCTAACTCGTATATCTTTCCAACCATATAGACCAAACATGCTAAAAATATCTGAGTTAGATCAGTTTATTCTTCGAAGTTGGTCAAAAATCTGCACTATAGTATCCTTTGGATATCAAAATGTTGTGCTTTCTTCTTAGACTATGAAGGACTTATCCTCAAATGAACTTCCAAACTATTTAGGCTTTTATTGAGAGGCACCCCCATGTTGATTGAAGTACTTTTGATGGATATCAGTATAAAAGGTGATTACGATTTGATGTCGTGTCGACTAAGTATTTCATTCTACTCTTTGTGTTGCTTATATTTTTGGAAGTCAAGGAGATGTGATAACCCAATTTGAATGTGTGGAGGTAAGGTTGAATTAGATGTTTTAAGTTGGACTATGTTTTGAACAATAAGGTTATGGGTGTTATTTAAAAATTCATTGAAATTAAGAAATGAATGTAGTCTTGGTTTTACGATATGAACCATGGTAGTGTTATGTTTTCCTCTAGGATGAGTACGATGATATGAGATAGTATAATTCTCAAATGTGATCAATTGAAAGAATATGGTGAAATAACATCAAATGAGAGCCTATTTTGGATTAAAGATAGGAATTGTGATTATAGTTCTTAAATGGATAGGAGTTTGTTTTCATAACCACAAACTTGAGGTTACCCATATTTTTTTGAAAATACTATGGAGAGTTGATTAAATTTACTTTGAAGGTTTAGAAGGGTTATACATGAGATACTCATTGAGGACGTTATACTTAATTTATCCCATTTCCTTGAGGGCTTCGTTGATTACTCCTAGACTCTCTATAGTATTAACAATCGATAATCTGTTAGTTGAATGTTAAGGTAATAGTGATATACGTGTATTTCTGGTGAGATATGTCAATAGATCACTTTAGTGGCGTCAATCAAAGCAAATTTAATGAGATTATTCAAAGATAGATAGTGAAAAACCTTTCTTGATTAAATGTTGATATTCTCTCTGAAGCATCGTAAGGCTCGAAACTCACCATGGTATCCTTTGTTATCTCCACTCGTTATGTCGGGTTTTCCTGGGAATGATGGTTATATACCGATTCCATTTTCGAGTCCAACCATCTTGTACCTTAAGAATAACAAATACTAATGTACATTTGATAATTTAAGCATATAGATGATACTGGATTCCAAGCGATTCGGTTTTAAGTCTCGATTGATGAGTTATGTGTCAAACTGATCATGTGATTAGTTACTTCAATCATCCACATTTGATTCATCATTAACATATAACACAATAAAACTAAATACATACATTTAAAACAAGTAACAGTGATAAATTGAATCATTCAATTTCTCCAACTATCATCATTCATCATCAACATCAATGATTTCAATTCATCCGCAAAAAGACACAACAACACAAACAAACACTTTAAACATCCCTATTAAAGAAACCTCATCCTAAGAAGAAACAAACAAACATTCACAACTACCCAAGAACAAAAATATCCATCAAAACATGCAAACAAACCAAAAAAACAAACATCCACAACAACCCCAAGAACAGACATCTCCTCTCAATCTCCTCTATCTCCGTCATCTGCAACTCCACTAGCTCCTCCAGCTCCACCTCTCAATAGTCTAAGGATCTCATCTTTCTTAGCTTCGATACTAAGCATGATGTCCCATAAAGAACGTCGGGGCATGCTGGGGCTTCCCTCCTCAGTCTGCAGTATTCTCTCTCTATCTCCCTCTCGATCAAGCTCCTCATGTATCTCATCTCCTCCCTGGGCTAGTGGCACCTCTTGTCTCGCCGTTGGGCCACCATTATGTCCTTGGCTTCTCTTGAAAGAGCCCTTGTTTAGTGGCCTCATTTGCTTTTGGATTTTCATTTCGGGCCTTAACCTGATCCCATTCTCCATGCATATTTCAGTCACTAGGGTGCCAAAAGGGAGTGCACTCCTCTTCACATCGCACCCCTTTTTCATTTTGCTCAGGATGAGGGCAGGGAGATTGATGATATGCCCTTTCCCAATGGCATAAAGAAATCATGTCAGGTCAGGCAATATCTCATTTGTTTATCTTAAGGGAGCCAAGTTAAAAACTGCAATTAGATTCATCATTTTATACTTGTCCGTCAACTCCCCTTGTTTCAAAAAAATTTGCCCTGACCATGAAAATTCACTCTCCCCAGTCAACTCCTTCCGCATAACTTTCATAGGCACATTTTTCTTTGTAGGGAATGCTGTGCTTTGCACCCGAGGTATTTCTTCCCTCACTTCTTTGATGTAGGCCTCATCCACATCAATGTGGATTCCTCGAACATCTGTCCAGATTGCTCCATTGATGATCTCGACATTGGAGTAAAACTCCCATACCATGTCAACGACAACATCTCCCCCATTCCTCAAGTACCACACCCAGCTCCTCCTTTCCATTTCCTCCAATATTTCAAGCTCAGCAAAATCAGAGATTGTAACATCCCTCTCGCAGACAACATGTTTATGGTAGAAATTTAATACCTTTTGGCCTTTAAGGCACTTGGAAATCTTGTTCGATCATATCTCTTCGTTCTTTGCCTCCCCTCTCTCTACTATCACTTCTTCCAGAAAATTCAGCTCTTGGTTCACTGGTGGAGAGCGCCTGGCAGTAAGCTTCATCCTCGGCATTGCGTTCGAACGTGGGTTGTCTTGAGAGGGTGCTGTCTAGCTGCTAAAATTCAGGGTTCTTGGTTTGGGATTGAAGGTTTTGATGTGGGAAAGGCTTAGGGATGGTCGATTTTGGTTGTATTTGAAGAATCGAGCTCTGTGGGATGAAAAGGGGACCTAGGGTTTTGAGGATTTGAGAGTGATTTGGGGATTTTGAACTGAAGCAGAAGCTTCAGGTTTTTATAGTCTAAGTCACACTGTTTGAACGTTATTGTCGTTCGAACACAAACAGAAGAATTTTTAAAATATCGTTTGAACGTTTTATGCATTTGAACGGTGCTAGCTCTTAGTACTTTTGTGTTTTCATCAGAGACCAAAGTACTGGGAGCCCTCTACGTTCAATCGAGCTATTGGCGTTTGAACGTTAATCCTCGTTCGAACGGTTTATTGGCGTTCAAACGAGATGAAGTCTTAGTACATTTTGGTTTAATCAGAGAGTTCATCAAGGCAAAGTACTGCAAGCAACTTCCATTCGAACGTTAAATCAAATAACAAATTTTCACTACCTAATATACATTAGAGAAAGCTTATTAACAACAGTTTAAAAAATTTCATAGCGTCTCAGGATTAGTCGCTACCCACGCTTAAGGCTGGTATTTTGGGACATTCCTTACTCGCCCCATATTTTCAAAAGAGTATGTGCAAAACAAAGAAACATTTTCACACTATTTAAACGAAATTCGGACCGTTGGCTTTCATTCCCAAGACAAAATTTTCCACAGTTTTTTTTTAATAAATAAAGACTACAGAAACTACATCTAATCCGAGTCATCCATTGTCTCTGTGTCTCTTGATCTATCAGTGACTTTTCTAATTTTCGGTTGCACAAACCAATTAAACAGGGTAACGGAATAGGATGGCGTGTCAGGATAACCCTTACTCTGCCCATTCAATATCCAATCTAATCGATGGAGTGCACAACCAAAAATTGGTTCAAAACACTAATTATATTTCTTCTCATGAAAGACTCTGCCACACTCTTTACAGGCACCAAGTCTGTTGTCATTACGGCATTTAGCAAAAGTGCTTCTGCCACAGAGGGGTTTTACTTGTTGTTCTCGGATCTCATTTTTCCTCATCAGTCTTGTTTTTCTCATGATCACATTATGAACATCTGATGGAAAATTTCGTACAATAGCCAGACTAAACCAAAAAAGTTTGACATCCATGCTTCCTACACCTTAAGACTCACTATCCGGTTCTTTTATGTCTGCAGTCACAAAAACTGTTTAAACTGACCCACAAATATAAAATAAATAAGGCACATTACACAATATAATCAGAACAACAACAACAATAGCACGAATAATAACAAAAAATTTAATTTTTATGGTACGAGTACAAAAACAGAATACTGATAAAATATGAAATGTAGGTATGGACTGATATGAACTGCAAGTATGAACTGCAGGTTCTCACACCCCAAACCTACACTAAACATTGCCCCCAATGTTTCGAATTTATTAGTATGGATCTTAGAAAAGAGGTTGAAAGACAGTGATCCGTGCTTCTTTAGATACCTACAAGTCAAAATGCAACCCTTAATCCTTCCTTTTCACATCTAGGCCTAAGGTAGGCTTGTAAGGCTTGTATGTGATTGCGAATAACAGCAATATATCCATAAACAATTGAAGTAAAATAATATAAAACATGAGAATAGGGATCTGATCTTCGAGATATATGGACATGATTTCGCTTGGGTATGATCGGATTTGCAGAAAAAGGGAAAAGAAAACTAAGAAAAAGAGGAACGAAGAAAAACAGAAAGCGAGGAGGAAGAAGAAGAATAAAAAGAAGGAAGAAAGAAAGAAAAGGGCGGTGGTGGGGGGCTCAATGGATACATATGGGAAAGGAGAGGAAAAAGTGGTGGGGGTCTCATGATGGTGTCTTCTCGGGTCGAATTTTTACCATATTTGACCTTTTTGAGTGTCGGCAGGTGCGATTCTCGGAGGGATATTCTAGTTCTATTAAAATCATAATTTTCACATTTTTAACAAAATCCTCCAAAAATGGTTTCAACCTCTAGCCATTAACAGTAAAGACATTACCGTTTGATGGGTTCTCCACTTCTATTGCTCCATGATCAAACACCTTTTTGACAATGTAAGGCTTAGTCCATCTTGACTTTAACTTACCAGGGAAAAGGCTGGAGTCTTGAATTGAACAACAGGACCTTTTGACAAGGTTCAAAGGATTTCCGCACAATATTGTCATGGAAAATTTTCATCCTGTTTTTAGCAATCTTGGCATTCTCATAAGTTTCATTTCTCAATTCTTCCAACTCATTTATCTGAAGTTTGCTTGATAGTCCAACCTTGTCCAAGTCAAAATTCATTGTTGTAATGGCCAAATATGCCCTATGTTCCAATTCCACAGGTAGGTGATATGGTTTTCCATAAACTAATCGATAGGGAGACATGCCCAAAATTGTTTTAAAAGCAGTATGATATGCCCAGAGTGCATCAGTCAGTCTTGACGACCAATCTTTACGATTTGGGTTTACCGTTTTTGTAAAATTAATTTGATCTCCCGATTAGCTAATTCAGCCTGTCCACTAGTCTGTGGGTGATAAGGGGTTGCAATTTTGTAAAAAATTAAATATTTTTTCAATCATTATTTCGGCATGGAATTGCCTCAACTTATTTGGATACATAGTCTACTCCCACTAAAATGTATAGATAGCCAAAGGAAGGAAAAAATGGTCCCATAAAATTGATGCCCAACAGTCAAAAATTTCAATCAACAGAATGGGGTTTAAAGGCACCATGTTTTTTTTTAGAATATTTTTCAATCTTTGGCATCTATCACACGTTAAACAAAAGGTATGGACATCTTTAAAAACTGTGGGCCAATAAAATCCACACTGCAAAATTTTTGCAGCAGTTCTCCTTGATGGAAAGTGGCCACCACATGCTTCAGAATGACAAAAATGATATTACTTGTTTGCTTTCATGAGCGGGGATGCATCGCCTTATGATCTGATCCTTACAGTATTTGAATACATATGGATCTTCCCAAAAGAAGTTATGAACCTCCCTCAGAAATTTCTTTTTATCCATGGGAGTGAATGATGTAGGAAGAGTCCCAGTAGCTAGGAAATTAGCAATGTCTGCGTACCATGGGGTTTCATTAATTATGAACAGTTGTTCATCAGGAAATTTCTCATTGATTGATAGTCCATCCTCGTGAAATTTATAAGTTAATTTGGACAGATGGTCTACCACCACATTTTCAATACCTTTCTTGTCTTTAATGACAAGATCAAACTCTTGGAGTAAGAGTATCCATCTTAAAAGCCTCAGTTTGACATCTTTCTTTGTGAGCAAGAATTTTAGTCCTGCATGGTCAGTGAATATAGTAATAGAAGAACCAACAAGATAAGAACGATTTCTTTTCAAAGCAAAAACTATAGCAAGCAATTCTTTTTCAGTTGTTGAATAATTCATTTGGGCATCATTCAAAGTTTTGCTTGCACAGTAAATTACATGGGGTTTCTTATCTTTTTTTTGTCCCAATACATCACCTACAGCATAATCACTTGCATCACACATTAGTTCAAATGGTAGCGTCCAGTCAGGGAGTTGCATTATTGAAGCAAAAATTAACATGTCTTTCAGTTTGTCAAAAGCTTTCTGGCATGCTTCATTCCAATCAAAGATTACGTCTTGACTCAGGAGATGACACATAGGTTTGGCTATGGTGCTGAAGTTTTTTATGAATCTCCTATAAAAACCTGCATGTCCCAGAAATGATCGGACATCTTTGATAGTCTTGGATGCTGGTAGATTTCCAATTAGATCAATTTTTGCCTTGTCAACTTTCATGCCTTAAGACGACACAATATAACCTAGGACAACGCCTTGTGTTACCATGAAATCACATTTTCTCAATTAAGCACCAAATTGGCTTCTTTACACCTTACTAATACTTTCTCTAAATTTGCCAGACACTAATCAATTGACTCACCATAGACAGAGAAATCATCCATAAATATTTCTAAAAATTTTTTAACCATGTCACTAAACAAGCTTAGCATGCACTTTTGGAATGTTGCAGAAGCGTTACAAAGTCCAAAAGGCATCCGTTAGAATGCAAAGGTGTCAAAGGGACATGTGAATGTGATTTTCTCCTGATCATCTAAGACAATCCCAATTTGATTATACCCCGAATATTCATCCAAGAAACAGTAAAATTCATGGCCTGCAATTCTTTCTAGATCTTGGTTTAGAAATGGGAGGGGGAAATGGTCTTTTCTAGTTGCCAAATTCAGTTTTCGGTAATTAATGCACATTCGCCATCCTATGACAACTCAAGTTGTTACTAGTACATTAGCATCATTTTTACCATTGTGACCCTAGAATTTTTAGGTACAACTTGGGTTGGACTTATCCATTTGCTATCGGATATGGGAAATATTATTCCTGCATCTAAGAGCTTGAGTACCTCAGTCCTCACAACTTCCTTCATGTGTGGATTTAGTCATTTTTTGCATTTGACAAGAGGGTTTTGAGTTCTCTTCAAGATATATTGCATGACTGTAGACCAATAGACTTATAACTTTCAAGTCAGCGATGGTCCACCCAATGGTACTTTTATGACTTTTAAGAACTTCAATCAGTTTAGACTCTTGCAAGTCTGTGAGTTTAGAGAAAATTACTACTGGATATGGCTCGTCTTTCTCTAAAAATGCATACTTAAGGTCAGATAGGAGAGGCTTTAATTCAAGCTTTGGCTGCCTGTCACTTAATGAGGATGACTTTGTGCCATTTGGTAAGATTTCTTCAAATTTTGGGGTCAATTTCTCAACAACATGATTAGGGCAACCTTTTGTTTCTTGGTCATCAGATGAGATGGACTCTAGCAGAGATAATTCAGTCAGGTGTTCATAGAATGTCTCACTCAGATGTTCTTGTATCAAAGATTCAATGGAGTTTACTTTCCCTTCGTCCTCATCCTCTCCTAGGTGTTTTGCAATATTGAAAATATTCAACTCAAGAGTCATATTCCCAAAATTTAATTTCATAACTCCATCCCTGCAATTGATTAGTGCATTAAAAGTTGCTAGGAAGGGTCGACCAAGAATAACTGGAATTTGGTTCTCTGAATGTAATACTGGTTGAGTATCTAGAACAATGAAGTCAACATGAAAGAAAAAATTATCCACTTGGACAAGCACATCTTCAACAATGCCCCTAGGGATTTTAACAGATTTTTCTACTAACTGGAGTGTGATACAAGTGGGTTTGAGTTCATCAAGACCCAATTGTTGGTAGACGGAGTAAGGTAACAGATTAACACTAGCTCTAAGGTCTAACAATGCTTGTTCTATCTTTGAAATCTCCAATGACACATGAGGGAGTTGGACATCCAGGGTCCTTGTATTTTTGAGGGGTTTTGTATTGTAGCAAGGCACTGGCTTGTTCTGTTAGGAAGGCTCTTTTTTGGACATTCTGGCTTCTTTTGACCGTGCATAAATCTTTTAAAAACTTGATATAAAATGGTACTTGTTGGATTGCATCCAGAAGTGGGATGTTAATTTTTACTTGCTTGAAAAGCTCATAAATTTCAAGCTGATGATTCAGTTTTTGTGTAGCTTTGAGTCTATGCAGGATAGGAGTGGGAATTAGACATGAAAATTCTCTTTCCTCGGAAGGTTCTGGCTCTTGTTCTATCATAGGCTCAGACCGTTTTTCAATTACAAGTTCAGGCTCAACTGATGAGTTGACTAGGATGACCTCAGGTTTTGACTTTGGAAATAGTATATCTCTGACAGCTTTGTCAATCACCTTTCCACTTCTCAATGTAGTGACAACTTGAGCTTGATCTTGTGGAGGTTTTGATTGGGCGAAAAACTTGCCCTTTTCTTGTGTGCTCATGGATTGGGTTAACCTTTGAATGTGCCTTTTAAGATCTTCAAAGGAGTGGGTGGTCTATGATTTGAACTTAGTGAAAGATTGGGTGGAATGTGTTTTGAAGTTCATTTGAGTTTGCATAAACTGGTTCAGTATATCCTCAAGGTGCCTCTTGTGTGGTGGTTGGTATGGTTGATATGGAGGAGGTCCTTGAGATGGTGGTTGTGAATTTTGTGGTTGGTTCATGGGAGTTGGTTGTGTGTTCCTCCAACTGAAGTTCGGGTCGTTTCGCCACCCTTGATTGTATGTTTCAGAGTATGGGTTGGAGTAAGGCTTGTTGAAATTGGAGATTGCATTTGTTTGTTCCAACAAGACTTCTTTGAATGCAGGGATGGTAGGACATTCCCCAGTAGGATGTCCTATCAATGCACAGATTCCACACACTTGTTCTGTGGAAAGGCCGATTTCGACTTGATGACTTTTTTTCATCTCTAAAGCTTCAAGCTTTCGAGATAAAGTAGACATTTTTGCTCTCAGGTCATCATCTTCTCTCAAGACATATTTTTCCCCTTAGGAAGTGGATGGTCTGGCTTCAACTGTGGTAGGGGAGGCTGATTCTCACATCTGAGAACTATCAAATATGGTGTCAAAGAAATAGAATGCCTCATCTGGACTTTTACCCATAAACTTTCCTTAGGCCATATATTCGACAGACTAACGCAGTCTAGTGGGCAAGGAGTCATAGAAGAATCCTACTAAAGTCCAATTTTCAAAAGCATGGTGTGGGTAGGCTTGGAGTAGTTCTTTGAATCTTTCTCAACTATGGTAAAACGTTTTCCCTTTTTTCACCAAAAAATTCATGATTAGCCTTTTGAGTGTGTTGGTACGATGTAAGGGAAAAAAATTCAGAAAAAATCATTTGAAAGATTTGTCAGGTTGGCATGGAAAGAGATTTTAAAGAATTTAGTCATTGTTTAGCTTTGTCCTTTAGAGAGAAAGGAAAAAGTTTCATCTTGGCAAGTTCTGAATTGTCTTAAAATGTTCCACAGACTTCCTTGAAATCTTTCATATGTAGATACGGGGTTCTCCATATCCAACCCATAAAAAACAGGTAACAATTGTGCAGTTCCATACTTTATAGTAAAGGGGGTGCATCTAGAGGAAATACAAAACATGAGGGGACACTATTTCTTATGGGATTTAAGTAATCCCTCAAAGTTTGAATATTAGGCACTTCTTCCTCCCTCACGGGAACATATTTGTTTCTATCATTATTTGCCATAATACTCTCACAAGAGTCTGCTATTGATCTAGGTGAATTGGTTCAAATTGGTTCACAGACCCAGAAGATTCTGCCGGCAAATTTTTATGTTAAGGAGCATTCTTAGACATAAAATAAATTACTTACAGTAAACTAAAGAGTCTATACAAAAAGTAAGGTCTTTTTACCTTTTACTTTAAAACACTTTTACTAAAGTTCCCCGGCAACGGCCCCAAAAATATGACTTGATCCGAAATGTGTACACCCAAGTGCAAGCTGTCAAGTTGTAGTAATAATCTGGTTTGAGTCCAGAATCGAATCCACATGGAACTTGTTGTGTTGGTGTTTCAAAGTAAGCAGTGGTGGAGACCAATTAATTGTAACCTTTGAGATTTAAAGTTATGACATATGAGTGATTTCTTGAACAGAATATTGAATTCTTTTCAAGAAGGTTTTTTAGACAAAATATATGATTAATCTAAATAGAAGAAAAGTCACTCTTTATTTCGAGGATTAGGACATGTAGTCAATTGTCCGACTTGTAATATTTATGCTTAATAACTCAATTAACTCCCGTATCAACAGCAAGTTAATCGGAAGGTAAAGATGGACTATGAGAATTAAGACCATGGTTCCAATGTCTTTTTAGAAGTTTTTTTTTTGTGCCGAGACTTAACCCATCTACAATTTAGCAAATGCTTCTACAAGACATCCAACCATAGTTTTAATATTCCTTTATTTAAATGAAGCATAATAAGGGGGATGATTAAAGGGTAGTCATGAAGATCTAGCTGTGGTACTTGCCTTGAAACGAGGAGTCTTTCCATGCAAGAGTCATTCGTGTCATAAAAAGACTCTCGATTATACAAAGTACTTTTAGTTTTCCTAGATATAGTCAATCATCCAATAAACAAGGGGATAAACGTTAAGCTTTAGAACAGTGCATAAATATAACTTCTGAATAATTAATACATGCTCTTCACCTCTTAGTAAAGAGTGAATGAGAACTATTCACTCTTCATAGCTTTGGTAAAGCTAGAAAAGTGAGTGATGCTCATCCCTCTAAGTAGAGGACATTTAAAAATTAAAATCACAATAAACAAAGAGCTAATCTTCAACAAAGAATGAGTGAATCACGTTCCACCCTTCACGGGTTTGTTAAAGCTCTAGAAAAGTGGAAGAGTTTCACCCTTCTAAGAAAGAAGGGAGCTCAAACAATGGAAGTGCAAGACATAAATAAAGACATGTATGCAATAGCATAAATGTAAAGACTAGAAGGAAATAAAGAAACTACAACTCTTAAGTAAATACGAATGTACAAGCATTAATGTAAAGACCAAAAGTAACTAAAGGAATTACAACTCTTAAGTAAATGTAAATGTAAACATTAATGTAAAGAAATTAGTGGGAGTTTAAACTTCCCAACTCTCTAACAAGGAAGAAAATTAAGAGAGTAGGAAAAGAGAAGTGCTGCCTAGTCAAGTGTTGAATGCCCCCCTTGGTCTCCAAAAAAGAGTGTATTTATAGGCAAGGAGAAAGAAATAAGGGGGCGAAGGAATAGTTCTGTTTCCAAATTCAAAGTGAAAACCCACCCATTCTGCAGACATTCTTTCAATGACGTTCGAACGGTGGCTGACGTTCGAACATTTTTGTTGTTTTTGCTCTAAGGGCGTTCGAACGGTTGATGACATTTAAATGTTTTTGCTGTTTTTACTCTAAGAGTGTTCAAATGCCAGCTGGGATCTAGACATAACACTCAGACGTTAGATGGCATGTGGTTGTCAAGGGAAATCTCCTGCCACACGCCATGCTGAACTTGTCATCGATTTGTTTCAACAACCCATATCTTCAGTCATTCTGATCTCGTCAGTGCTTTAGTGGGCGTTCGAACAGTAAATGTCATTCAGACTGTATGTAATTCTCCAGTGCTTTGGTTCTTGGTTGCAACCCATCTTGTCTCAATAATCTAGTCATTGCTTGGTTCGAATGGACGTTCGAACGGTAGTTGGCCTTTGAACGTTACTACTCTGCTTCAACCTTCTCAATTTTGTTCCCCAGCGTGCTGGAATTACATTCAAATGTACTTTTTGTCACCCTTGAACCTTTTTTCACTTTAGAACCTGCAATGTCATCATTTAAACTAAATCAAAGTGTAATTAGTCCAAAAAGGGCATAATAATATGCTATATTTGAGTACTAATCATGTGTGCATACTTGAGAAGTGATTTTAAGCTATCTTTTAATTTGAATTGGAGCCTAGGCCATTTCTTTTGTAAAAATTATATCCATAGTTATCCATATTTGAGGCTTCAAAAAATGATTTCTTTTTCAAGAAACCCATATGTAAACCAAGCCACGAGGAAAATATAGTTGACATACCATTGCTATCTAATTTTCTTACACCCTCTTATGAAGCAGTATGGTACAACAATGTAAGAGAAAGGATAAAGACTACGATAGCTACTGTTCAAGAAAAGAAAAATCGGTGGAAATAACTGAAAATGAAAAGAGACCGAAAAAAAATCGAGAATTGCCAAGAAAGTGAAAGATAAGAAAAATGAAAAAAAGGAATGTCATTTCTCGGCAAAATGTCGAAAATAAAGAGGTGTGCTAAAATGCATAAAAAGGATATCTTTTGAACTCCACTGACGTCATTTCGTTAGCAACTGACATCTGGCAACATTACAACCTATGCAAAGCCCTAATTGATCTCAAGTCGGATACATATGTATGTTGTTACTACAAGTGGGGTATGTTCACGAGAATTTCTTTAATTGCATCAATATTCTTCCATGAAATTATGTCAAGGTGGAGTATGTTTTCCTCAAAACTTCACTCTTTTACTAATTGTGCATAAGATTTTTTTGATTGACCATCTTCTAATCACATGCCCTGTGAGAGATAAGTCACTAAATCAAAGTGATTTGTTTTGTTGAAAGCAATTCGAGAAAGGTTTGTGAAATCAAAGCTATCCATGGACGGTGGTAAAGTGGAATGTTTTTTATATACCAATTCTTGTTTCTAGAATGACCATCCTACTACTCTGGAATTCCAAATGCTAATGTGACAGGTGCTAATTTTTGCATAGAGTGTGTACCAATGGAAAAGAAATGTAGCAGATAAGTTACAATTGAGGGTTGAATGTCTCAACAACCATGTTGCTAATTCATTTTTATTAGCAACCTCACATACATATTGGTTCAACCGAAGTTTATGGGTAGCTTCATTGGAAACCCTCACGAGACAATACTCATCCACTAGGGTAAAACTAGTGGTTTAACGGCTTGTTGCATAAGCTAAATGCAGCCAGATGACCTAAGAAAAAGGAATCAGAAATATATTTACATTTAATTGAACTATTGCTAAGGACTAGCAATATCTAGATTGGGGGTGTGATAAGTACTCAAATATAGCATATTATTATGCCCTTTTTGGACTAATTATACATTGATGAAGTTTAAATGATGACATTTCAGGTTCTAAAGTGAAAAAAAGGGTTCAAGGGCAACAAAAAAGTACATTTGAGTGTAATACCAACACATTAGGGAAAAAATTGGAAAAGATTGGACCAAAGAAGTAACGTTCGAATGCCAACTACGTTCGAACACTCACAAGAACCAAGCCAGCTGAGATAGAATATGTTGCAGCCAAGAACCAAAGTCCAGAGGAGCAAAGGAGTAACGTTTGAACGCCAACTCAACATCCACTAGAGCACTGACAAAGACCAGACTTAAGACATGGCGTGTGGCAGCAAATAAATGACAAGTTCTACATAAAGTGTAGAAGGAGATTTTCACAAACGAACACAGACCATTTGACATTTGAGTGGTAAGGATAGATCCCATCTGGTGTTCAAACGCCCTTAGAGCAAAGACAGAAGACATGTTCGATCGTCATACACCGTTCAAACGCCCATAAAGCAAAAGCAACAACACCGTTCGAACGCCAACTCACGTTCGAACATCCTCGACAGACTGCCTGCAAAGTAGTTGACTTTTCACTTTGACTTAGGTGGCAAGAATTATTTATTCACGCCTTGCCTTCTCCTTGCCTATAAATACTCCCATTTTTGGGAGAAAAAATAAGGCCGCACTTCTACTTCTTCATTGTCTTAGTTTCCTCTTTGGTAGAGAGTTGGGAGGCTTAGACTCCCACTCATTCCTATACATTGATGTGTACATTTGCTTGTATTAAGAGTATTAGTTTCTCTATTTACTTTTAGTCTGTACATTCACGTTTACATTTACATGTATTAAGAGTTCTAGTTTCTCTATGTACTTTAGTCTTTATATACAAGCTATTACATACATTTCTTTTGTTCATATCTTTCATTGCTTGAGCTTCCTTCTTTCTTAAAGTAGTGAAACTCTTCCACTTTTCTAGATTTTTGTCAAAGCCGTGAAGGGTGAAACATGATTCACTCATTCTTTATTGAAGATTGGCTCCTAGTTATTGTGTTTTTATTTTGTAAAGTCCTCTACTTAGAACGACGAGCATCACTCAGTTTTCTAGCTCTTCCAAAGCCATGAAGAGTGAGTAGTTTCTCATTCACTCTTTTAGTAAGAGGTGAAGGGCATGGATAAATTATCCAAAAATTATATTTGTGCACTCTTCTAATGCTTAATGTTTATCCCCTTTTTTATTGGATGATTGATTGCATCTAGCAAAGCTAATGTACTTTGTATAATCGAGAGTCTTTCGTTGGCACGAATGACTCTTGCATAGAAAGATTTCTCGTTTCAAGCCAAGTACCCCGGTTAGATCTTCATGACTTCCCTTTAATCATCCCCATTATTGTGCTTCATGTAAAGAATTGAATATTACAGTCATGGTTGGATGTCTTGTAGAAACACTTGCTTATCTGAAGACGGGTTAAGTCTCGACACCGACAATTCTTGTAAACTTCTAGAATGGCATCGAAACCATGGTCTTATTTCTCATAGTCCATCTTTATATTCCGATTAACTTGCTATTGACACAAGAGTTAATTGAGATATTAAGCATATATATAATAAACTGGATAATTGACTAAATGTCCTGATCCTCAAACTAAAGAGTGACTTTTCTTTTATTTAAATTTATCCTATATTCTGTCTAGAAAACCTTCTTGGAAAGAATTTCATTTTTAATCCTGGAAAACATCCCTATCTCACAATTACAAATCTTAAAGGTTACAATCAATTGATCTTCACCACTGCTTACTTTGAAACACCAACACAATAAGTTCCCTGTGGATTTGACTCCGGATTCAAATCGGATTATTACTATAGCTTGTCCGCCTACACTTGAGTTTACACATTTCATATCAAGACACTCACCCCATACAAGCAATATTTTTTCTCAGATTTTGGTTTAGAGGAAGAACTCGGAGTCAATGGGTAGGTAGCTTGGGATGCTCAAGTGGATGGAAGCGTGGGTCTCGAGGGGATGGTCTAGAGTTGCTCTCTTTATGTCATATACTAGGAGATGGATTTTGAGACATTGTTTAAATGATATTATTGTAATAACCCATACTCTTATCGTTATATAGTAATGGTGTTATGTGTTGAGTTATTAATATATGTAACTACATGTGTATGAACTATGTAGATTGTAAGAACAGAAATAAAAATGTTGGTTGAGTTAATAGGGTTGGATGAAGAAGTTTGGAAGTGATCTAGAATGGAAGCAAATTTTGGAGATAGTTTGGTAAGAAATATCAAGATACTGCTTTAGTGTTTTGATCATAACTTTCTATCCTGATGTCCAATTGACCTGAAATTTGGACAGTAGATATTAGACTCCCAGGGCTACAAAAGTGTATCTCGTGAAAATTTTCCAATTCAACCTCTAAATGGGTCAAAACTACGCTGAAAGCTGAAGCAGAAACTGGGATTCCGTTCGAACGGAAACCGACGTTCGAACGACCAACGTTCGAACGGGAAATGACGTTCGAACGGTAAATCGCAAAATCAAAGTACTGGGAGCTCTCTGATGGAAATACTGTTCATCCGGAGCCACCACCGTTCGAACGTTAAATGTCGTTCGAACGTCAGTCACGAATTCTGACTTCTAGAATCGCGAACCAGCGTTATTTTCTTCCTCTATAAATACCTAAGGCAACCTCCTTAAGCGTCCAAACACCATTCCAAGCCCTAGAAAGCCTTGAAAAACCACAAAGGAAGGGGAAAACACACGATCAAAGAGGATTTTCACCTTGAATCAAATCAAAAGCTTAAGTTCTTCAAGAACTCTAAAGAAGAAGAAGGTAGGGAAATTCTTTCAACCTTGTTCAATGATACTTAGGGTTATATATATACATGTTTTGACTCATATTAAAATGTATTTGATATGCAATCCTTGTTTCTTGATTGTTCTTGCTATCCTTACCATGTTTGATAGAGGTTATAGCTTGTTATCCATTAAATCTTTGTTATTAACATCCAAACCTAGTTTTCTTTAAGAAGTTTGAATTTTTGTTATTGATATGGATTTGTTCTTGACTTAAAAGCTTAGTATTGATTTATTCTTGATGTCAAGACTTGATATCTAATTATGCTTGTTCTCCAACCTTGGTAATCAATTGTTCTTGATTTCAAGACTTGTTATTTTTGTGTTCTTGAGATAAAAACTCTATATTCAATTATTCTTGATACAAGAACTTTAGTGTTTTGCTTGAAACAATAAAAGTATATCTTTTGAGAATCTCATGCCTATTTTCTTGAGGAGTCCTACTAGAAAAGCATAAATTGTGAGATTTGAGGATTTTGGATATATTTATTACTTGAGATATACTTGTGAAATTGGGAGTTTTGCTTGTTATGTGAGGAATGGTTGGTATTGTATCTCTTGTATGGTTGTTTGGGATGAGCATGGGTTACTATTGACCGGGTATTATGGAGTGGGTAGTCAACGTCTACTCCGTGGGGGTGTGATCAATCCTACCACTCATAGTGGTGTTAGTGCCTTGCGATGACTAAACCACTATCGCTCACGGGGTACCGTGGAAGAGGATGTGTATGTGATTTGTATGTGGTTTTGTGTGGGGCATAATATTTTTGATGGTGACCAAGTGGAAGCTACTTCATACTTGAGATACGAATACAATGTGTGTTATTGTTCTTTGTACCACGAACGATTTCTACAAGTTTTGGGAGGTATGGGTCTCCGCAAATCTTGAGAGAAACATCTTATGGTGGAATGGATTATTAGTAGTATATGGGTTATCATTCATGGTACCAAAAATAGTTTGACAAGAGTTTCGAGGAAGTATGGGATTTCGCGAGAACTTGTTGGAAACTGTTGATGGTAGATGGATTATTTGATTGTATGTTGGTTTCACTTATTCGTTAAATTGTTGTTGTTACCTAAACTTGGGATTTGTTTCAATGTCATTGCTTTAATTCAAAATATATATGATATTTGTGAAATGAGACCGAACTGTCTTACATCTTTCTAAACCTTGTTCGAGTTTGGGAGAATGTTGCTACAGAGCTTAGTGCTCACCCCCTACAAACAATATTTACTTTCAGATTATGGTTTAGAGGACACTCTCCGAGTTGATGAGCAGGTAGCTTGGGATGCTCAACAGGATGGAAGCGTGAATCCCGAGGGAGATGTTTAGAATTGTTATACTTATGTCCTAGACTAGGGACTTTCTTTTGAGATAATGTATTAGTGATCTTTTGTTTATTCCGCTGCGAGATAAAATACTCTTGGTGAATGTAATGGCCATAGTTGGGCCTATTCTTTTGGACGACACTTTAAATATTCTGTATGATGAATGGAATATTTGTTACTTGTGGAAATTTTTAGTTGCTCTCATGATGTGAATGGTGTTAGATAATAATGTCATCCAGGGTGGATTCTGGGGCGTTACAATTATGTATATTCTGCTGCAAGATAACATTTGACTTTTGGGATGTAATTGCCATAATTTGGCATATTCTTTTGGATGATAATGTAGACATTATGTATGATGAATGAAACTTTTTGTATTTATGTATTCATGAATTTTATTAGTCGCTCTCATGATATGAATGGTTTAATTAGTAATTTCGTCTAAGGTGAATTTTGGGGTGTTACAAAATGAGCAGGCTTATCCCCTTGATATCGACAATGGTCAAACTGATGGCTCCTTTGTGTCTCCTCAACACTTGTAACAAATCCTCTTCTAGCTTTGGCTCTAAAGAAGAGCTTATCACCACTAGGAATGTCTTGCGCTACCCTACAAATGCACACATGAGTGTAGATGGTAGGGACTTCAACTCCAAGATTGGTGTTTACACAATTGATTCTCATGTGGTGGAAATTTCTCAATTGTTGGGGCCCAATTTCCTACCCTGACACACTTTCTCCTTATCTTCAATAAAATCTTCCTCCCCCCAACTTTGAATTGGAAAGTAGCTCCGTATGCTCCTCAACCAAGGTGTCATTCCAATTGACCTCATAAACTTCCACATCATCACCCAGTTACTTGCACAAATTGAATATATCATCACTCGGTTCCCAAAGGCAAACTCCATTAGTCCATTCCTTCAATTTATTACAACATTAGATGTAGCAAAGAGAGGCCTACCTAGTATGACAAGAATCTATGAACTAGGGTTAGCAACCAGATGAGTATCATGTTCAATAAAGTCAATAGAAAAATAGAAATTGTCTACTTGAACTAAAACATCATCAACTACTCCCCTTGGTGTTCTAATGCTTTGATCTGCCAATTGAAGAGTGATTGGGGTTGGCGTCAACTTCTCAATTTGCAATTGCAGGTACACCAAGAAGGGTAGGAGGTTGAGACTTGCTCCTAAGTCTACTAGTGCTTGCTCAACATGACAATTTTTTATGGTTATAGCAATGGTAGGGCAACCATGTAAAAGGGTTAAACTTTTTCTGAAAAAGGGTAAAATGGTCATTTAAAATTATAATATGTATTTAAAATACTCATGTTCTAGAGATTGGATGACACAATGGACTTCACCATTTGATTCATATCACAAAATCTAGTTGTCCTGTCGAATTTTATCAAATTTTGAGACTGTTAGTTTTTTGCACGTCCTTCGAGGTAACTAGGTGGCAGCTGACCTCACAAAGATCCCCACAAATATGTTTTAAAAAAATTTCTTAGAGTTGGATTTAAGTTCAAATAAAATTAATTTGAACTTGAACCGGGATGTAATGAATCATTTCGGAACGAAAACGGACCAGAACAAGTAGGGGACACTTGGCGCGACTCGGGCCAAGTATTAAAATTATAAATAGGGGTAAATATTTGATATTTCAGCAGAAATATCTGCTGAAATTCTGCCAAAAATGTGTGGAAGGGAAAGAGGGATAAAAGAGAGAAAGTTAAACTTGCTTTCATCGATTCTCGTAGTTCCGTCCCTCGGATCGACTCGGACCAAGAGTTAAAGTCGATCACCACGACAAGGGCTATGCAACCACACCAAGAACGAGTGATTTCATCAAAGATCCAAGAGGAGACTTTAAAAAAATCAAGAGTATTGGGAACTTGAGAGGTGTTCTTGAAGCTCTAGCCTTCATTTTATGCTACAAGAGGTAGAGTTCTTCCTACTTTGGTTTTATTACTACCTTTTCAACTGATTTAATGGGGCTGTTATATGGCTATTTAGACACTTTTTTTTGGTTGTTTAGGGGCTGAAATTATGGGATGTTAAAGGGCTAAAATTGTGGCTGATTTGGGTTGATTTTATGGATTATTTTGGACTGATTTTATGGACTTGGCTGAAATATAGATTGTTATGTGGATGAAAAATAGACTAAGATATGGACTATTTTAGGGGCTGTTTTATGACCTTCTTTGGGGTTGTTTTATGGGCATATTATGTGTCTACATTATTCCTTGAGAATTAAGTGTGTTATTGCTTGATTATGTAGTAAAATGCTCAGGGAATTGTGTTGAAGAAATGTTGATATATGTGTAATAATATATTGACATTGTGATGAGTTTTTTGGAGGTTATATGCATATGATATAATTGTCCATGATACGATGAAATGTGTGATTTAAGTTGTCAGTGTGACATTTATTACATATGAGACATGACATTGACATGTAATGGTACATTACATTGTATATGCATGGGGACATCGCATTCCATGGGTGTGAGTGCATGGTTGAAAGCAAACACCACATTTGTTGATTGATAGGTGGGCTTGGTACCGTTGGACTAAGGTTCAACAAAGTCGCACATCGAATGACATGAAAAACTTGTGTTGGGTATATTGAGAAGGGCTAGACACTCTCTTGGGTGAAAAACTCGGTTATTGGTTCATACACTCCGACAATAAAAGTCCAAAAAGTGTAAATAGGCTTGCATAGCTGGTGGTGTGATTCCAAAATCCACTACCCATAAAGACACATGGTTTTGTTTAAGAAATGATCATTCGATGTGTAACATCCAACAAGTTTGTGATTATAAACACATGACTTTTATTTAAAGTTATCATTGGGTGAAATTCATCATTGACGAATTTTATTACACATTGACATTTCTTTGTATGGTGGGAGTTGGTGAAGACTCGAGTTATGATGCATGAGTGAGTTTCATCTCTTTTCACAGCATGACATGGTAGAATTCCAACCTAGAATTTCATATTCTTACTTGGAATGTTGATGTGAATATTCATTGTTGAATGTGAACATTGCACGTGCACTTAGGTGGAGAGTAGCCTCTATATGGGAAAACATTACAGATGTCGGAAATAGGATGGTGGACGGCTCTCATTCGGGGTTGCAAGGGTGAAGAAAGTCAACTTGTGGCTTTTATAACTCCTTTTGTAAAACTTTTGGAACAAACTAATTTTGGCATGTAATGTACATAAAAGGATTGAAATTTGAACTTAAATTAACTTTGTTTGACGCATAGGTGTGATGTGTTTAAAGGTGATAGTGGTGCATGGCAGTGTTATATTTTTATATGCCATGTTACACTTTTATACTTCATGTTATCCCTTTACACGCCATGTTACACTTTTACACGTCATGTCACACTTCATACATTGGCATAGGACCTCCGATTTTTGGGGCGTCAAAAGTATGGATAAATTGACCTGGTGTGGTCAGTGTTTTATATTGGGTCTCGGATGGGTCATATGATTGTATAATTGCATAGGTTGTATGTTGGGTAGAGTTCTTCGTACAAAGGAGACTCTACCCGAATTTTTGTTAAATTAAAGAACTCCGGTAAATGGGGCATAACGGTATAATATCGAGTAACTCGGTATCCACGGGTATTCCGCGGGTTGATGGGTAATCAACGGACCCCCTGAATTTTGTGGCGTCACAAGTCAGGATCTTTGAACTTGGGTGGTGTGTTGTTCCTCAAAATGGAACTCACTTGCTCTATAAGAAATACCTTCATATGCACATTCATCTTCCTCTTCACGGTACACAAGTCTTTCAATATATTTGCACATCAAGGTATTTGCTTGATGGCATCGAGGAGCGGAATGTTTATCTTCACTTGCTTAAACATTTAAATAATATTTGAATAGTTAGCAAGTTTAGCTGATGGCTTCAAACGTTGGGAAAAATGGGCCGGAATAGGACAAACATGCACATTAAAGTGAACAATGTTTTTCTTTTCAAGTGTCTCACATTCCTAGGAGCTGCCCTTAGTATCTTTTTCTTTTACCAATATGGTTTTGGGTGAGACTTTTGGAAAAAATAATTTTTCAATATGTTTGCCACTCCTAAGGGTGGTGATGTGACATCCCAAAATCCATTCGAGAAGGCATTACTATCTACAAACCATCCAACCATGAGACCAACTAACAATAACCGTTAGAATAACCAATCATTCATCCATCTAATAAATAATAATTGCTAAAGCCAATAAAACATTAAAACTTCTCCAACTTACAATTCTAACCAAATAGTATCTAGCAGCAGAATAATCAAAACTAGTTGAAACATTGTTTCATAAAGATCTCTCAAACTCAAGACCAAAAATAGAAAAACTCTATTCCTCTAAAGCATGGTCCACATCTTGATCTTCCAACGGCTTGTAATCAGTTAACTCATCCACATTAACATCCTATTCTTTGCTAAAATCTGTATTTTTGTTGTAGGGGTGATCAAAATCCTGTAGGAAAATATTCTCATGCTCGAACAACGTTTTGAAAACATATAAAATAGGTCGTTCTTATTTTATTAGATATCATATATAACTTTAGAAATAAAACAGTAACAGTTCATCAGATCTCAAGTTTACGTAGTAACAATAAATTAAATGAAGAAGTAAAACCAACATTACCACTTTTTCATCTATCTAGACTTCCAATTACCAACATTTCATCTCAGGTAAGTAATAAGACTTATCATGAATACACACATTGAGAATATCCTGTCCCCCACCCACACACATACACCCAATCCTCGCAAGGATATGCAACTTTAGGAAGGGCATATATCAATGCATAGGCAGTGACAAATCCAACCCAGGAATAGTATACTATCTCTCAGCCTCGATACTCATAAGCGAATAATGGTTTGGCCCTCGCATGGTAACAATCCTACTACGTGTGGTAGGGAATCTTCAAACCCATTCGGAGTAAGAAACACAACTACCCACTCTACGATACCCAATCAACAGTTACTCATGTTCATGAAAACATCCACACAAGAGATACAATACCAAACCAATTCACCATATCACAAGTAAACTAAGAACCAAAATTCCACATGTGTTTTTTCAAAAAAACAACTCAAGAAAATATGCAAGAGATCATCAAGAAATATAATTTTACTAGGGATAACCCGTGCCTGAAGGCACATGATTGTTCAATAAACCTTACCTCAAATAACCCCTAATTACTCTCCCTCAAATGATGCAACGTATGGCTGGGGGAGAAAAGATTTCTTCCCCTAGGGATAGTGTCAAAAGAAAGGGCAATGAGGCAAGGGAAATGGAATGAATGAATTGTGTGTGTGTGAACAAAAAATCTCCCCAATCGCAAGGAGACTTTCGTGGGTCGTGTTTTACTTGGAAAAGTATTCCAAGGTCGTCTCCTCAAGGAAGAAAGTGAACCATCATGAAAGTGATTTTTATTAAAGAAAATGGCAAAATCATTTTTTTTTGTTTTGGAATTTGGTGGTGGTTTAAGTTGTGATAATAAAATGAAAGCAAGTGTTGGCTAATCCAAATGGTTCATTCCAATGGAAATACCAAATCAACTCAAAGCCTTCCTCCGATTGAGCATGAATGAACGATTGATTCGGGGGAAGCTAGGGATGAGATTGGTGAGTATCTAAGCATAAACCGTGACTAGGCCTACGGAATATCAAAGGCTCACCAACTCATCCACTCTCAACCCCGTCAAATCGAACCATTTGACTCTAGAGGGAGGAAAGACAATGAGTTAAAATGACATACCCAAGAGGAGGTCTCCCTTGGATTAGCCAACTAAAATCCTAGCTACTCATAATTAAAGTAAAGACAACAATTAAATGGGAAGACATTATAAATAAATAAATGTTAGAACTAAGCATAAATGAAATGCATCAAAATAAAACAAGACTTAAATTAAAAGAAAGCAATAATTAATTGGTGGGTATTCCACAACCAAGAGATAATAACACAATACAATAAAATAAAGCAATACTACTTGATGGGTATTCCACAACCAAGAGATAATAAAGCAATAAAAGAAAGCAGTAATTAATTGGTGGGTATTCCACAACCAAGCAATACTACTTGGTGGGTATTCCACAACCAAGAGACGACAATATAAAAGAAAGTAACAATACAAAGAAAGCAATAAACGAAATGCATTAATATAAACGATATTCGACAAAGAATGAGTGAATCACGTTCCACCCTTCACGGCTTTGGTAAAGCTCTAGAAAAGTGGAAGAGTTTCACTACTCTAAGGGAAGAAAGAAAGCAATAACAACTTGGAGGGATTTTCACAACCAAGAACTCTAGCAAAAACTTTTATCTAACCAAAACTTTTTTCTCTCCAAACACTTATATCAAGCAAAAAACTTATGTCTTACAAGCCACAAAGGGGTGGTATTTATAGGCCAAGCCTTTACAAACCCCAAGGGATAACATTTACAAACCCCAAAAATACCATTCTCAAGCTTCCAAATGTTGTCATTCACAAGTTGTCATTCACAAGCTTCCAAAAGTTGTCATTCCACAAGCTTCCAAAAGTTGTCA
>CM042190.1:3667571-3760515 GCA_023539305.1 Ilex asprella | reverse complement strand
CACAAGCTTCCAAAAGTTGTCATTCCACAAGCTTCCAAAAGTTGTCATTCCACAAGCTTCCAAAAGATTACATTTGGATTACTTTAATCTTTTTTTGTTTAGGGCTTTAATAATTGTCATCTTAGAATTCGCAATTTGCTCTCCGGTAGTTTGTAGCTTTGACGGATAAAACCCTGAAAATAACAACAATTAATGCATTATCCCTAATTCACATACTAACCGTAATAGGTCAATTTTGATTAGTTTAACTTTGTTTAACTAACACAATTGACCTATTAACTTAATTAAATCATGCATTAATCAAGATTAATCAGCACAGTACAACGTAAATCAACTAATTGGTATCCAACTCATCAATTGTCCATGCCAACCGAAAATCATACACTACTTCGGGCAAAACATCGTGTTTTTTCCCATGAAACTTGAAACAAATACCCTCCGTTGTGTAGGCAGTGACCCTCTATCAATCACAATCTATGACGACTCGGTGTGTGGCCAATCAGTCCATCCTAAGGATAACATCAAACTCTAACACGTCCAAGACCCTGAGGTCAATGGTGAGTAGAATCTCCGAGATCTCTAGCTCACAACTTCGACATATCTAATCAATGCATACCCTAGCTCTTAGGAGAGAACTCACATGCAATAGCTCTTCCAAGGTCTTAACCTCTAAGCCCAAATCCCTTGCACATGATGCAGAAATAAATGAATATGATACACCAGAGTGATATAATACCCTTGCCTGTAAGCGAGAGTGTATGAGTGTTCCATGAATCACCGACTGATCCACTAGTTCAGTCTAAGTAGTGATGGAGTAGACTCACCCCTGGGACCCTAAAGTCCTGGCCTATAAGCCTTGTCCTTAACCTTGACCCATGCCCTGGCCCATATAGTCTAATTGTAGAGTCCCAACTCGTGAAGTAGTAGGAGCCTATGCAACACCCTGAAACTGGAACTGATTTTCTTGGCCTACGGTAGGGTAAGAAGGAATGAAATAAGTCTATGGATGCCCCACCAATGATTGGAACTAAGATGCCTCATAACTGTAGGATCCCTACCTCTGAGGACTATCCCGCTTTATGTACCCGATTGGTGGCATATGAAAAAAGTTATTCGGCCTACCAAGTAAGAAGTCCTAAAGTTTCTCCTGTCTTGGGAGGATTGACCTTGGCCTTGATAACCACGGTCTTGACCTTGATGCCCTAATAGGGTAGAAGCGTTTTTCTTCTTCCCCGAACTAAAAGAAGAAGATTGTCCCTCCTTCTTCTTATACTTAGCACTCACCTCCTGGATGCCCCTTACGTCTTCCACTTTCCTCTCATGGTCATGGTCGTCTCGACCATCAAGTCAAAATCTTGTAGCCGGCGGCCTATAATCTTCCCCCCGATGAACAACTTCAAACCATCCTCGAACCTCCTCATTTTGGCCAAGTTTTTTTCTAATATAATCATTGGAAAAATAAGCTAACTCAGTGAATTTAGCCACGTATCCCATCACTTTCATAGCACCTTGCTTCAAATCCAAGAATTATCGTACTTTCTGTTTTCGAAGACCAGGTCGTTACACACTAACTGACCGCCTTACCTGAACCTAAATTGAAGCACCTGAACTGAAGGACCGAAGATAACTAGAGGCTGGATTCTAGATCTATGAGAAATCGAGTGGAGAAGGAGGAGATGTGAGCCTCCTGTGTTGTTCATCACTTAACCTTGAGAAGAGGACCGAAGAATTTAGTGAGAAGTGGAGAGGAGATGACCAATTGAACTGATTTAGAGCAAATTCCCCCCTCCCCCTCCCCCTCCACCCCTTCAAAAAAAGAAATTTTCGTGTTTATATATCCCTTGACATTCACACCGTTCGGTTTGCAAAAATCGTCTAGTTCACTGATTTTATTAAAAAGCGGCCAGTTTCGCTTTTAGATGGTTTAAATACATAGGGGTCTAATTCATAAATTGAATCGTTTAAGCCTTGGTTCACCGATCAGATTTTGATAACACTGATCAACACATTTGACCATTAAAATTTTGATTTTTTATTTTTCTTAAAAATCCAACTTTACCCTTATAAATTAAGAAATGAAAAACAATCGAAGTCTGGAAAAAAAATGGTGCCTATTTTTTTTTTTTGAACCAGAAAATGGTGCGTTAACAAAAGAGAATGTGCAGCTTTAATCTGATGAAAACCTGCTAACTACACAGTGTGCATATATTTCCATATGGCACGACAATGCATAAAGCATAGTCTTGAAAAGTCTCTTTCTCTATTTACAATACATCCTTTCATTTTCTTGATCTAACCACTCAATGATTGAAAATATTCAAGTGAAGATTAGATTTATACTGACCAAAAAAAAACAGACTACATTTATATCCCTCCGCTATCTCAGTCACGTACCATGGTTTTTTGGCCTGATTATGCAAGAGTTGGTTCATCCATTTGTCGTGACCAAGCTAAAAGTTATAAAAGTAGTCTAAAAAATACTAATTCCATACAGGGGCCAAATAAAAATTGAATAAACTTTATTAAAAACTTGAATTTGCTCCGCCTCCAAAAAAAATAAAAATGCCACCAACTCCATAATTTGAATACACAACTCTCTATTTGTCTTTCAAAATCAAATTTGACACCAACTCTAAAATTTGTGTACCCAAAGCCAAGTTATTTGTTTACACTAAGTTCAAACTGTCTTAACACTATTTTCTGGACAATCTTAACACTATTATCACGGATCACTGTCTCTTCTGACTAATAAAGTTGCATCGTAATTGAATGACCTTCTTTTCATTTTTGAAAATAGATATTATTAGGGTCAATTCTGCTTTGAATATGTAAAGGAGTGGGTGCATGTGAGGGTGAGCTTGACTGTTCCAATGCGTATCGCTTATTCCACAATTTCATGTGCTTGTAGGGTGGTATAGCCGCACAGCAAAAACCATTCACCTTTTCGTAATTTAAAAAATATGGTATTAGACAATAGATATGGCCATGAACATGACTCATAAGGCTATCTTCCTTACTCCTTGTCCCCACAGGACCCTTGCCCCAGAAACCCTCTCACTCTCTCTCCCCCCCTTTTTTCCTTTCCCCCAAATCCATTCCTCAATTAAAGGGACTGATCTGGCAACCTGCACGAACAGTAAGTAAACAAATCTCGTCCTTTTCTCATACTTCATCAGTACGTACTACCAACTTGACCATCATCTCCATCACCCTGTATGTCAATAGCTACTATACCTCTTTTTGAGAGAGAGAGAGAGAGAGAGAGGGCATCAAATCAAACGCTACAAAAGAGAACTGTGCAAGAGGACAAGCTTCCTTGTTAAAAGGGTCTAAGAGAACAGTGCCAATACCTTAGTTGGCCATTAATATGGGGTGGGACCAAACACTCACCTAACCATAAGATGACATAACCCTACCTCTTACTTTCTCTGTTTTCTTTCAATCCTTTCCTTTTTCTTTATTTTCTTGGCATTTGACAAATAGGAAAAGCCTTTATTTCTGTCTCAGCTTTCTTCCTGTCATTCGGCCTCTAACCCATGAGACCCATTCAAAAAAGCTTTCCAAGCTTTTCAACTTCTGCTTCTAACATTACCACTTGTATAACCATCTGATATCTTTAAGTCATCGCTCTCTATCTCTTCCCAACCCCACAACAGTACACACACAAAAAAAACCGCGAACGGCTCAATCTAATACTCACGATTCTGCATTCAATTGCCCATGTTTCCTGCTTTCCTAACCTTTTTTCTCACGAAAACGCTTAAACAAGCCACCCCAGTTGCACCAACTCTCTCTCTCTCTCTCTCTCACACACACACACGAGCACAACACAAACAAGCTGTACTGCTGTAGTTCTGCAAAATGGATCAATGTAAAAGACCTCTAATTCAGCTTCTTTGGTTGGTCTTGGTATTCATTTTCATTGTTGGTCACTGTCATGGCTCAAGAAGCACCCAAGTTTTCAAACTCAATCCAAAGTCTCAGAATTCAGGTCAATTCTTGAACTTCTTGCCGAGAAGGATACCAATACCAGCCTCCGGTCCGTCCAGAAAACATAATGACATTGGGTTAGAAAGCTGGAGATCGCCTTGAAGATCAATTTTGTGAAAAGGTGATATGGATCTTTTTAGCTTTATTTTGAAACAAACAACTAAGAGCTGCTTAACAGTGTAAATGGGTTTGTTTTATTCATTTTTTGGCCTTTGATAGCGAAGTTTGTGTTTAATGATCCTATAGGTCGCTTTTGCTTCTGCTCCATACTCATGGAAAGAACAGCCGGTTGGTTTAATCTAAATATTTGTTGATCTGCATCAATTCACTTCACCAGCTCGGTAGAATTTCTAATATTTTTTTCGGTTTTTACCCCTTTTTTTTTGTTTGGATGCTGTATTATTCCATTATGTACATTAGTATAGAAGAAATGATACGTGCAAAACTCCACTAGTGTATACATACACTTTTGTATGAAGTTTTGTCCTCTTTCCCTCCTTTTTGTGGATATCTAATTTTGCAAAATTCAAATAAATAAATGAATTCTTTTCGCTATAGCTAATTTGTTTTTTGCAAATCTTATATCTCCAAATTGAAGGTGAAATGATAATGACTTGTTCTAAAATTAATTGTGGTAAGCTTAATAAAGGATTTAGTAAGGTTTCTAAAACAACTATATTCCCTTAATTTTGATCCTGTTGAATCGTAAAGTATCGAGAAAACATTTGGTATTATACTGATGAGCCAGTACAATAGATTTTTCCCTGTAGTATGGTCATGTGGGAACTTCAATCAATAAACTGTATATTGCCATTTATTACAACTGTAGTGATTTCAATCTCATGCGTCATAAGGGGCAGTTGTGCACGTAATTTCCTACTGTGGTACTCATAATTTGATAGATTCACACACTTAACATAAGCCACATGCTGACATGATATAACTACAGTCTATTTGATTGTTTCTTTGTCAAACCATGTATGAAATCTTCTACTGTTAAATTTTACGTTTTCTTCATTTGGTGGGTTTTTTTTTTTAAAGATTTTTGCTCGTCGATTCATTATCTGTTTAAGTTTTAGTATATTATATATAGCATTATCTGACTAAAAAAAAGGTGTATACAGCATTAATGTAATTGAGACACTAATGCATATATATACTAGTAATAATCTCATGCCACCTGAAGTTATTTTACAGTCTCAAAAATTTAATGATTGTGTAATATTTATATTTTAAATAATAAAAAAATTTCTTCGTTTTAGTTATAAAATCTCAAATTACAATGGACATGAAAAATATAAAAAAGGTCCGTAGTGGAAAGAGAAGAAGGAGATTTGTGGCATAGTTGGTCCTACTAGTCATACAATAATTGTGGTTGCATAAAGTCGGTCGGTGAGAAAAAATTGTTAAGAATAAGAATTTTTTTGTAATATTTTTTTATTTACTAATAAAGTAATAGCCTGACGTAATAACTTGTCAATTGACAACTTCAAAGAATAATTCTGTTGGTAATAAAGGTAAATAGTAAATTTAAGAATTTTGAATTTGAATTTTAGCAATTTTTTGATACTAGATGAAGAATTTATTTTTTATAAATATTTTAGTCTTGACATGAATGAGTTTAATATGACTTAATTGAAGAAAAAATTTAATTAAGGTGTGCATAAATTAACTTGTACATTCCTGTTCATTTAAAAATAATTGTCAATTGACGTGATTTTTTGAAAAGTTTTTAATAATTGTAATTAAAATAATACTGCTAAGTAACATTTGGCATCCACTCAAAAATGCAATGAGCATTCCTTTTGTGATTTGCTGATGTGGCATATGATCACATTTTCTAGAAAGCCCTGTAGCAAATAATTCGATTGCCTTTTCTCCCACAATTGTAAGTGTCTATAATTATTTTAATCAAAATGGATTTCTTAATTATAGTTCATGATTTTTCCTACACTTTATATGTCATATCTTCGTACTGAAAAGAATAGAGTGATTATAACCCCATCCCAACCTTGGCTTAGGCTTACTGAGGAATCCAATGTTTGGGAAAAAAAAAATTAGAAATGTTAATGAAAGAAGTAAATTTCGACAAATAAACGGAAAAAGAGGGTTTGTTGGTATATTTTGGTGAAATTGACAAGGCTCTGGCTATGAAGCATGGAAATTTTGTTGAGGTCGACGTATCTGTATCGGAAAGTACATCACGAATACTTTTGCGTTCAAATAATATATATAATTTTTTAGTTGTTTTTTTAACATTTACTTTCGAATTCACATATCATACAATACATTTACAAAAATTCATATTACTTCAAAAACACATGAGTATTTTTTAAGTATTATCTATAATTACATGTCAAAAAGAGTATAAAATAAATTTATTACATTATAGTTTTAGCAAAAATTACTTCTAAATAAATTGACTTGGTAAATGATAGTTTTGATTATTTAATTAATCACTTCACTTTGTAAATATACCATAGTGATACGATATATATTTTCTTCAAACTAAAAGAATTATTAATTTTTTTTATTGTGTTAAAGAACTACCGAAATATATAAGTATTATGTTGAATTTTTCTATATCGTTGTATTTATATCGTATAGTATTAATATCACTTGTCCGTATTTATATCCGTGTTTCATGTGGCTTTGGTAAGTACAATCGAAATAAAAGCTTGAGAAAAAATGAATAGGATATTTAATGCACTGCAATAATTGCAATGGTGGCCCCATGATTTGCTCTGATTTCAAGAGGAACCATATTGGTTTTAAAAATTACATTACATCTGATGATGCACAAAATCGTCTTCGTGCAAGATCAACAGTCAAGTGTGTGTGATTAATGAGTAATAAGCAAGCAATTAATGACAATCAATGACAAAATAGTAAATATATAGTCAATACAGAGATTTATAGTGGTCCGGTCCGGGTGACCTACGTCCATTCTCGGGAACGGCAGTGGTGGTATGGTGTTCTTTATTGATGACATCGTCAGGAGAGTAACTCCGGCCAGTGTTACAATGCTTTGGAAGAGAGAGAGAGAGAGACAATGTGTGTAGGAAGATGTAATGTGTGTAGGAATCAAGATGTCTCTCCTTGTGGAAAGAGCTTACATTATGTAGGCTAGGGTTAAGGCGGTGAGGCGGTGACGTGACAAATGATGTCTCTATCACATTGATAAGTTCCATTTTAGTAGGACTCAATCTTCTCAATTCCAGTATTCTCTCCCTCATACTCCTATTCAGTCGGAGGAAGATAATCCTGAGTTGGACTAGACTCACTCTTGATCTTGAGAAAAGATTTGCTTCGGAATGTATTTGGAGTACCAAAGCCAAAAGGACGAAAAAGGACGAATCAGGAGAGTCTGGCCACGGGCGGCGCCCTCTTGGCCTCCTCATGGGCGACGCCCTCCCTTGGGGGTTCTTAGCTAGCCTCTGATCTTTGGTGTGTTGGGCTCTTTTTTGACGGGTTGAGCCAGCTTCGATTAGGCTTTGTTCCAGACTTTCTCGATTAATTTAACTTGAATTGACCCAGTAAAATTCGGGCTCATCAACATCCTCTCTGATTTGTTGCTGAATGTCAAAGATTATCATCCTCTCTGTTGATGTTAGCACTTTTTATGCATTACGTTCATATTTTATAAAGAGAAAAACTAAAATGGAAAAAAAATGAACCAAATCACCTTGAACCACCATCGATCAACCCCTGCTGGCACCCCTCTCTCTCTCTTTCTCTCTCTCTCTCAAATCTTTCTTAAACATAAAATTTGTATATGCGTATATGTATACACAGAGGTAGAGAGGGGTCTTCAAAGTCAATTGGATCAAATACTGAATTCATTTGTCATGTAAAAGCAAATCTTTTAAAAGTTCTGGAACCATTGTCTTATAGCATATTCTAAACATAAATTAACACGTTGGCGCCTTGCTGATTGATTGCTCGTTTGAATCTATTCTCAATATGCTTATATGATTGAATTTATATGTGATGTCATCATCCAGTTTACTGTTTTTACAGAAAAATATTTTGCCTACTTCTACATGATCATGTGTTGTTACTGAGGGTTGGTTGATGGACGGGGTCGGCCTTGTGGTATATCGGAAAAAAATAATAATTTGATATTGCATCCTCAACACTGTTTTTGGAATCTATAACACGTTTTCCATGAAATTTATCTACTTACTACTTTTTAGGCCAAGTTTTTCACTTTTTAAGGTGAAATTTATTACATTTTAAGCTTATCTTATTTTTTGTTATGAAAAATCAGAAAGTAGTGGAGTAGTGCTTCCCCTCAAATAAATACATAAACTAGAAGAGAGCGATGAGGTACTTACCAAAATTCGAAGTTGATTTCAAAATAACGTCTCCATTGAATGCCTCATTAATCTTTACTCAAAAAAATGCTTTAAAAAATAAAAACTGTCTTTCAACTCATACTAAAACAAAGAAAAATAAGATGATGTTGACCTATATAATACACTCAAAGGAATAATCACTATCTCAACCTCAAACCAAATCTTAGAGTTAAAAGGGAATGCTACTTATTTTATTTTTTTGGGTGACGTGAGTATTTGGTAGATGGGTTTTTGTGTGTGTGTGTTTTAAGGGGGGGGGGGGAGAGGGTGTCGAATTTGTCTTTTACTCAAACACTTAGAAAGTATTGATGATGCACAAATTGTTTTTGGACAAAATCAACAATCGAGTATATGCAATGGTGCAATTAATGAGCAATAAACATATAGTCAATGGCAAAATAGTAAATATAGAGTCAGCACAAAAGATTTATAGTGTTTCGGTCCAGGTGACCTACTCCACTCTCGGGAATGGCAGCAATGGTTGGAGATCTTTATTGACTAACAATGTTACAGGGAGAGTAACTTCTGGAGTATTACAGTGCTTTGGGAGAGAGGAGCAATGTGTGTAGAAGAACGTACTGTAGAAGTGTCAATGGTATGTCCTCTATGCGGAGAGGACTTACATTATATAGGTAGAGTAAGACGGTGACGAGAGGAAGAGGGTTTCTACCACTTTGATAAGTACCGTTATGGTAGTATTAGATCTCTGGTGCGTATTCCGATATTCTCTCCCTCGTGCTCCTATTCCATAAGAGGGGTATCCTAAACTGGGTTGGACTTGAGTCAAAGTGAGGAGAGATACCACAAGTGGTGCTGAGGAATAGAAAATGGAGCGAAGGAAGGCAAGGGTCCCCTTGGGGTGGCCTCATTGGGTGGTGCCCCCCTTGGGATGCCCTCCTTGGGCGGTGCCCCTTGCGGTGGTCACCCTCTTGGTCTCACTTTGGGTTGAGTGACTTGGGTTCCTCTTGACCAATCGGGCCTATGATTGATTGATAATGGTTGTGGTTCCTTACCTCTCAACACCACCCTCAAATGTGTATGGCTTATGTGTGAAGGGAGTGTCACTCTCCCTTGGGATGATATAAGAGATAGGAAACAACAGAATGTGAATGGTGAAAAATGGATGAACAAAATATGTGTGAAATGAAATGTGGAATGTGCACAAAAGTGCTCCCCAATCGCAAGGAGTCTTTCGTTGTCGGTGTTTTACTTGGAAAGTATTCCAAGGTCGTCTCCTCAGGGAAGGAAAGGGAGTTTTGTGAAAGTAATTTTGCAAAAGTGAAAAGAAAGTGTAAAATCTTGTATTTGAGTTTTGTGTTTGGTTTGTAAATGAAAATGCAAGAAAGCAAGTGCTGGCTAATCCAAAGGATTCATTCCAATGAGAATACCAAATCAACTCAAAGTTTTCCTCCGATTGAGCATGAATGAACGATTGATTCGGGAGAAGCTAGGGACGAGATTGGTGAGTATCTAAGCATAACCCGTGACTAGGCCTACGGGATATCAAAGGCTCACCAACTCATCCACTCTCAACCCCGTCAAACCGAACCATTTGACTCAAAAGGGAGGAATGAAGAAGAGTTGAAATGAAATCCCCAAGAGGAGATCTTCCCTTGGATTAACCAACTTAAATCCTAACTACTCATATTAAAAGTAAGACATTCATAATGTAAAGAGACAAGGATGAAATAGAGATTAAAACTTAACTAAATGCAAGAAATCTTAAACTAAGAAGAGAAATCAACAATACCCATTTTAAACTAAGAAATGAAGAACTTGAAAGCATAAATGGTGAAATTTAAGTTACACAACTAAACTTGAAATAGACTTGAAGTAAATGATATTAAGGTAATATAATGAAGATTACAAGAGTATGAAAGCTTACTACAACAATAGCAAGTGAAATGAGAGAAGAAAATGCAAAAACGAAATTTACTATTCATCATCTTCAATCTTGAAACTCTCTCTCTATATCTACTCCTATGCTTAGGTAGCCAACCCCCTCCTTTGATACAATGTGGAATGTTGATTATATGGAGTGTATGCCTTGCAAAAAACGTCCATGAGGGTCCCCCTAGCTGTGTGCTCGAGCTCCTATCAAGAGGGGGCTGAAATGATGCATTTGACATGCTAGGAGAGCTTAGCCTGGCAGCCCACTGAGCAGCCCACTTTCTCCCATGCTTCATTAATGCCAAGCCTCTAAAAGTCTTCAACTAGGGTGTGGAGGGGATGTTCTTGTGTAAGGAATGTTATGGAACAAGTGAGAGAAGAGTAGGAGGGACCCCCAAGCAAGAGGACCAAGAAAAAAAACGTTCTGGGCTGTTTCAGGAATGACTACCGGTAGCTCGTGCGGTAGTTGTCACTCCAGTAGCCTTTGACTACCGGTAGTCAAACGGTAGTCAATTTTGCTCTGGACCAGCTTTGGTAGAATTTGAATAACTCTTGATCTAACTGTTAGATTGAGCTAAAATTTTGACACGATACAGAAGACATCCAGATCTACAACTTTCATGTTTTTAAATTTTCCAGATTCTAAGTAGATCATGGTCAAAATGGAGGACAACCGAGGCAGTGCTTCCCAGTGATGTGGCAGCTGGTGCCTTTGTTCCAAAACACCAATACTTCCTTGATTTCTTCACTTTTAAGCCTCCAATTCTTCATGTATTATGTCCATTCCATTACCACACATCCAACATAGTTGAAAGGTCCTAAATTCCAACATTTAAGCTATCAAAACATGCAACATTGAGAATTCAACATTATTCATAAAATATGCTAACACTAAGTAATTAAATACAAAATTTGAGTTATAATGAATGTAATGAGGCCATGAAATGTGTAATATTATGTGCTCATCAGCCTAGCCCAATTAATTTCGAGCTCATCATTTGCCTCCCACGCCCCAAGCCTATGACTTTCAGCTGAAGGAAGGGATTGAGGGCATGTGCTTCGTCCTTACTTGAGTAGGAGTTTTCTTGCTCTTCATGGTAGCTTGTGTTCCATTCTTTGGTGACTGGGTAAATTTTGCTGATGGCGACGCCAAGAGAAGGAAATTGGGTGTTCTTTGCGAGCCCAGACGCATTGCCCCCTTTAGCGTTGGCTGTCCTTTTTTTTTTTCCTTCCTGGGCATCGCCTCCTCCTCCTCCTCCTCTTTTTTTTTACTTGAGCGACGCCTGCTGGCTCCTCTTAGGCAATGCTTCGTTTTTTTTTTTTTGCTTGGGCGACGCTTACTACTTGTTCCCCTTGGGCGACGCCTCCTTTCATTTTTTTTGGTGGGCGACGCCTGTTGGCTCTTCTTGGGCGATGCCAGGAAGAGAGTGGGAGGCGCCTTTGGGAAGTTGGGCGACGCCTGAAGTGCTAGGCATGGGCGTTAGCATGACAAAACTTTGAACAATCATAACTTTGAGCACGGTTATTCGTTTGAGGCAATTTGTTTTTTGAATGCGGTTATTTTTTTGAGATTTACGACATACAAACCGCCAAAGACAGTTTGGTCAACAATTTTTTTTAAAAAATGCTTATATCTCACTGAATTTGAGTTTTAAGCACGATTTAGTGGAATCGACAGTGGTCGAGGGTTGCACTTTGGTAGACAACTATCAGGCATTCGTGGGCAACGGATTGACATTCTTGGTTTTTACCAAAGAGGGAGACTATGGTGGCTTTCGATTGTGGTGGTTCTTGACCTTGTCTTTTGATAAAATAATGATGGAGGTTTAGGTTCTCTATGCTTCTAGGATGCTGTCTTCCCCTCCTCCCAAGAGGGTGATGCCCCAGTGCTTTTCAGCCAACGCCTGATGGTCTGGTTGCTTCCCGGAAGATGGGACCTAGTGGTGCCCACACTCTTTTCTGGACTGAAACTTCTGTATATACCAGAGCTAGCCTTTGTACTGTCGTAAGATTTGAGATTCAGTGCAGTCTTGATACAGGGACTGTTGCTTCATATGGCTCGGTGTGTATACTTTAACTTGACTTCGGTCTAGGTGTTTCAAGAGCCTGCCTAAAGATGACAAAGATAATGTTATTCCAAAAATTAAAATATTTAACATGATTACCTGCATAGAGAGTCAGGTTGCCTGCACGAGAGCAAAGTTTGAGCTACAAACGTCCCGTGAGAGGGGCACATGAGTTGAGGTTGAGCCACTTAGAGTCTCGGAGGATGGTTGTCGTGGTAGACTACATAAGCCGAGCTACGTATAGTCTCAGGAGATGGCTGACGTGGTAGAGGCATACTAGGTGACTACTTGCATGAGAAAAGAGTCATAGGTCAAGCTACGTATAGTCTCGGGAGATGGCTGCCATGACATAGGCTAACTACTTGCACGAGAGCAGAATCATAGAGGTCGAGCTACGTATAGTCTCGGAAGATGGTTGTCATAGCAGATGTGACTACTTGTGCGAGAGAAGTGTCATAGAGGCCGAGCTATATATAGTTTTGGGAGAGAGCTGCCGTAGCAAAGACTTATTCCATTGAGATAGAGATAAGGAGGGCGTTGAGGAGCTGGGTGCCTAATAAGAGGGGATGAGACCCATCATTAGAGGCGCCCAAGGTGGAGAATGCGAGACCCCTCGTCCAGTGCCTAATGCTAGGTGCCTGATGATGGGCGCCCTTTGTCTTTTTGTCTGCCTTGTTGTGTCATGTTTTGTCTTTTGTAAGTTTTTTTTTGTAAATTTTAGGAAGGCAAAACAATTTTTGACACAATAATCTCTGTAGAATTTTATTTCGTAAAATAATAAAAAAAAAAAGATAAATCCACTAATAAACGATAGATAAAATCTTTTGGTGCCCAGTGTCCCATAGGTGGGCCAAGATTTTCTTGGTAAAGTAGGAGTCACCTCCTCCTAGCCCTTAGGTGATCGTCTGGATTTCTCCGAGGGGTTACTGGCGTTCTCTGCCATCATGGTCCCGACCAGGTGGTGGGGCTTGTCATCTGCCAACAACGTACTGCTTCAAGTGGCCACGCTGTATGAGCTCCTCAATCTGCCTTTTAAGATCAAAGCAGTCGTTAATATCATGGTCGTGGTCGCGGTGGAAATGACAATACTTGTTCGGGCTCCTCCGATTCGGGGCGGTCTTCATCCTCTCTGGTCAGCGTACTGTAGGGTCATCTTGTATTTGAAACAAGATATGCCCATTGAAACATTAAGTGGCATGAAGGCTTGTCGTTCTCTCATAGGTGGGGGACCAAGGCGGTCCTTGGCAGGGATTCTCTCTCTCATATTTCTTTTGTTCTCTACCTCCCACTTATCTTCCCGAGTGTCCTTCCTTTTCTTCCCTCCTCGGGTGGACTCATCTCGACGGACCTTGGTGACATCCTCAGCGTTTATGTATTTATGTGCCCTAGACAATTGCTTGGGCATGTTGGAGGGCAACTTTTTAAGGACAGAGAACATAAAGCTAGAGGAACGCAAACCAACGACAAAGGCGATCATGGCTACTTTATCGTCTGGCTCCTTAATCGGGTGGACCTCCTCGTTGAAATGAGCAAAGTAGTCTCTGAGTCTTTCATCCCTATCCTACTTGATGGTGAGCAGGTGGGTCACAGGTTTCTGATGTTAGTGTCCCCTAATGAAGTGGGAGATAAATGATCTACTAAGTTCTACGAAGGAGTGGATGGAGGAAGGCTTGATCTTTGCGAACCATTTGCGTGCAAACCCCTTCAAGGTGGTAGGAATGCTCTACACGTAATCTCCTCAGGCACGTTGTGGAGCTGCATGACAGATTTGTAGGTATCCAAGTGGTTGAGGGGGTCTATGGTACTGATGAAGACTTCGATGACAGACGTCTTGAACTTAGAGGGCAAGGGATAATTGACTATATGAACAACAAAAAGTGTATCAGTACGTCTTACTAGGTAGTCCACGGTCTTGGGTGCCTGTGCCTTGATGGCGTTGACGGCATCATCAAGTTGGTTTTGTACCTTTCTTATCTTCTCATCCTATTGGTTGGAAACATCTTCAATTGGGTGATGGTGCTAGCTTTTATGGTCATCATATTGGCTTTCTCTGTTTTAATTCTCTCTGCACAGGTACGTGTGGAGGAGGAACACGTAAGCTCCCTGTGCGCTGCGGAGGGAATGATGGGCGAGGTATGCCCTGGTGTAGCCTGGGAACATTCTGGCGATGGGGCCCCATGGTGAGGGGCTGCTTGGCTCCAAGAATGGATGTGTTGCTGCTCCTCTCCTATTGGGGGGAGTGGTGCTTGACTTGATCCAAAATGTGTACACCCAAGTGTAGGCAGTCAAGCTATAGTAATAATTCGGTATGAGTCCGGAGTCGAATTCACAGGGAGCTATGTATCGGTGTTTCGAAGTAAGCGATGGTAGAGACCAATTGATTGTAACATTTGTGATTTAGAGTTGTGAGTTTTAGAGAGTTTTGCTGGACTGAATGTAAGATTCTTTCCAAGACAAGTTTTCTAGAGAAAATATAAGATAAACTCAAATGTAAAGAAAGTCACTCTTAAGTTCGAGGATCTAGACATGTAATTAATCATCCGGTTTATTATATTAATGCTTGATAACTCAATTAACTCTTGTGTTAACAGCAAGTTAATCGGAAGATAAAGATGGACTGAGAGAATTTAAAACATGGTTACCATAGGATAGAAATAAACCAAAGTAGGTGGGAACCCTACCACTTGGAGCGTTGACTTGATCCGAAATGTGTACACCCAAGTGCAGGCGGTCAAGTTGTAGTAATAATCCGGTTTGAGTCCGAAGTCGAATCCATAGAGAACTTGTTGTGTTGGTGTTTCAAAGTAATCAGTAAAGGAGACCAATTGATTGTAACCTTGAGATTTTTGGGATGGTGAGATGTGGGTGATTTCCTGAAAAGAATATTAAATCCTCTTCAAGAAAGTTTACAAGGCAAATGGAAATAAAGTCACTCTTTAGCTCAAGGATCGGGACATATATTTAATTATCCGGTTCATTATAATTATGCTTGATAACTCAACTAACTCCCGTGTTAACGACGAATTAGTCGGAAGATAAAGAGGGCCTATTAAGGTCATGGTTCCGATGTCTTACTAGAAGTTTACAAGAATTATTTGCACTGAGAGTTATCGTGCCTACAAATAAGCAAGTATTTCTTCATGACATCCAACCATGGCTTTAATATTCCATCCTTTTAAATGAAGCTTGACAATGGGGATGATTCAAGGGTAGTCACGAAGATCTACCCGGGGTACTTGCCTTGAAACGACGAGTCTTTCCATGCAAGAGTCATCCGTGTCATAGAAAGACTATCGATTATACAAAGTACCTTAGCTTTGCTAGATGCAATCAATCATCCAATAAACAAGGGGATATGAACATTAAGCATTAAAACAATACATAATATAACATCCGGATAATCAATACATGCTCTTCACCTCTTACTAAAGAGTAAATGGGAAACTACTCACTATTCATAGCTTTGGTAAAGCTAGAAAAGTGAGTGATGCTCATCCCTTTAAGTAGAGAACTCCACAAAGCAAAAGTACAGATAACGAGGAGCTAATCTTCAACAAAGAATGAGTGAATCACGTTCCACCCTTCACGATTTTGGTAAAGCTTTAGAAAAGTGGAAGAGTTTCACTCATCTAAGCAAGAAGGGAGCTAAAATAATGAAAGTGCAAGACATAATTAAAAGCATGTATGTAAAAACATAAATGTAAAGACTAGAAGTAAATAAAGACATAAATGTAAAGACTAAATGTAAATCAAGAACATAAATGTAAAGACTAAATGTAAATAAAGAAATTACTGCTCTTAAGCAAATGTAAATGTAAGCATTAACTGAAAGAAAAGGAATGGAAACTTGAACTTCTCCACTCTCTAACAAATAAATAATACTAAGACAATTAGAAGAACTACAAATGAGAAGTGTTGGCTACTAAGTGCTGAATGCCAAGTCCTCCTCTCTTTTTGCTCTACCAACTAAGGGTATAAATAGACAAGGAGAAGGCAGGGGAGGGGTAAAAGAATAGAGTTGTGCGTCAAAGTCAAAGTGAAAAGCCAACCACTCTGTAGGCAGTCTATCAATATCGTTCAAACGGTAAATGGCATTCGAACGATTTCTCTGTCTTTGCTCTCTACCGTTCAAACGTCAGATGGAATCCGTGCCTGCCAGTTATGTCAGACTACACGTGGTTCTCTAGAAAAATCTTCCTCCAAGTCATTGTGCAAATCTCTCTCCAGGTCTTTGCAGAATCTTGACTGAACTTTTCAATAATTTCAGGGGCGTTCGAATGGTGGTTGCCGTTCGAATGTGGCACTCTAGTGCCTGGGCCTTCTGACTGCAAGTCTGCAACACGCCATGTCTTCAGTCAGTTTGATCTTGTCTTGCTCTAGTGGACGTTCGAACATTTATAACCATTCAAACGTAGTACTTGAATCTCCAGGGGCATGGGTCTTGCCTGCCACACAGATTATAATATCTGGCCTGGTTCATCATGACCGTTCGAACAGTATTTAACGTTCGAATGTTGCTTCCTTATTCCAAGCTTCTACAATTTGTTTCTTAAAATGTTGTGATTGCCTGCAAAGGTTCTTTTTGATGCCTTTGAACCCTTGTTAACTTTAAGACCTGAAACAACATCACTTAAACTCCACCAAAGCACAATTAGTCGAAAACATGGCATAAAAATATGCTGTATTTTAGTATTAATCACACCCCCAACCTAGATATTACTAGTCCCTAGTAATACAACAATTAATTAAATGCAAATCTATTTCTAACACCTTTTTCGTAGGTTATCCAGTTGCATTTGGCTTATGCAACAAGCCATTAAACCTCTAGGTTTACCCTAGAGGACGAGTGTTGTCTCGTGAGGGTTTTCAGTGAAGTTACCCACAAACTTCGGTCGAACAAATATAAATGTGAGATTGCTGATTAAAGTAAATTATCATCATGGTGATTGAGATACCCATTCCTTAATTTTGACTTTAAGGTCAACACGCTCTTCAACATTGGTACTATCCCTATGCAAAAATTAGCATTTGACACATTAACATTTGAAATTTTCATTGTAGTAGGATGATTATTCTAGAAACAAGAATTGGTGTATAACAAACATTCCACTTTAATTACCCTTCATGGATAGTTTTGACTTCCCAAATCTCTCATAGGGATTCTCTCCGCAAAAGATTCACTCTGACTATGGTGACTTGTTTCTCACTGAGCATGTAATCAGAAGATGGCCAATTAGAAATTGCATGCATAATTTAGTAAAGGAGTGAAAGTTTTTAGCAAAAAGACTAATCATGTTCTTGGCATAACCTCATGGAAGAATATTAATGCAAATAACTGAATGCTATATAAAATACCCCAACCTGTGATTACAACGTGCATATGCATCAAACTTGAGATCAATTAGGGCTTTCATAGGTTGTAATGTGGCTAGTGGTCAGTGGCTAACGAATTGACGTCAAATGAGTTTCAAAATTGCTATCTCTTTTATGAATTTTAGCCCACCTCAAGTTGGCTTTTCGACATCTCTTTTTGGGAATGGGATTTCTTTCTTGTACATTCCCCATTTTTTTCACTTTCTAGGAAATTCCTCTCTCTACTTCTTTTTTCCTTTTTAGTTGTTTTCACCGAATTTTTTTTTTATGGAACAGTAGCCTCCATTATCTTTTTTAGTTTCCTTGCTTTTCTTGTATCATTCAGATTTAAACGAGGGTGTAAGAAAATTAGATAACAAGATAGGTCAAGTATTTTTCCTTGTGGCTTGGTCATCGTACGGGCTTTTTCGAAAAGAATTTATACTTTGCAGGCTCAATCATGGCTGACTAGGGTCATACTTTTGTGAAAGGATTGGCTGAGGCTCAAAATTGATCCAAAGATGACCTAAGATCCTTTCTCAAGTATGTGCATATGCATGTGTCTTCTAGCCTGTATTGATTGCAGGATATGTCAATAGATCACATTAGTTGTATCAATCCAAATAAAATTAATGAGATTATTGAAAGATAGGCGATGAAAGAAGACCTTTCTTGAGTAAATAAGGGTGTTCCCTCTGAATCATCGCAAGGTTCAAAACTTACCATGGTATCCTTTGTAGTGTCCACTGATCATGTCAGGTTTTCTAGGGAATGTTGGTTATATACCGATTCCATTTTCGAGTTTGATCACTGTGTACTTTGAGAACAGCAAATACTCAGGTTCATTTGATAATGTAAGCATAGAAATAATATCAGTTAACAGAGTTGTGACCTGAGGTCAAGCTTGCCAAGATGTGTGTCAAATGACGTCAAATGAGTTTCAAAATTGCATTCTCTTTTATGCATTTTAGAACACCTCTAGTTGGCTTTTCGACATTTCTTTTTGGGAATGGGATTTCTTTCTTGTACATTCCCCATTTTTTTCACTTTCTTGGCAATTCCCTGTCTCTCTACCTCTTTTTTTTTTTTCAATTGTTTTCACCGATTTTCTTTTCTTGTAGGGAATAGTAGCCTCCAATATCTTTTCTAGTTTCCTTGCTTTTCTTGTATCATTCATATTTAAACGAGGGTGTAAGAAAATTAGATAACAAGGTAGGTCAAGTATTTTTTCTTGTGGCTTGGTCATCATACGGGCTTTTTGGAAAATAATTTATACTTTGAAGGCACAATCATGGCTGACTAGGGTCATACTTTTGTGAAAGGATTGGCTGAGGCTCAAAATTGATCCAAAGATGGCCTAAGATCCTTTCTCAAGTATGTGCATATGCATGTGTCGTCTAGGCTGTATTTATTACAGGATATGTCAATCGATCACATTAGTGTTATCAATCAAAACAAAATTAATGAGATTATTGAAAGATAGGCGATGAAAGAAGACCATTCTTGAGTAAATATAGGTGTTCCCTCTAAATCATGGCAAGGTTGAAAACATACCATGGTATCCTTTGTAGTCTCCACTGATCATGTCAGGTTTTCCAGGGAATGTTGGTTATATACCGATTCCATTTTCGAGTTTGATCACTGTGTACTTTGAGAACAACAAATACTCATGTTCATTTGATAATGTAAGCAAATATCAGTTAACAGAGTTGTGACCTGAGGTCAAGATTGCCAAGATGTGTGTCAAATGACGTCAAATGAGTTTTAAAATTGCTATCTCTTTTATGAATTTTAGCACACCTCTAGTTGGCTTTTCGACATTTCTTTTTGGGAATGGAATTTCTTTCTTGTACATTCCCCATTTTTTTCACTTTCTTGACAATTCCCTGTCTCTCTACCTCTTTTCCTTTTTTTCAGTTATTTTCACCGATTTTCTTTCATTTTATGGAACAGTAGCCTCCAGTATCTTTTCTAGTTTCCTTGTTTTTTTTGTATCATTCAGATTTAAACGAGGGTGTAAGAAAATTAGATAACAAGGAAGGTCAAGTATTTTTCTTGTGGCTTGGTCATCATACAGGTTTTTTTTAAAAGACTTTATACTTTGAAGGCTCAATCATGGCTGACTAGGGTCAAACTTTTGTGAAAGGATTGACTGAGGCTCAAAATTGTTCCAAGAATGGCCTAAGCTCCTTTCTCATGTATGTGCATATGCATGTGTCGTCTAGCCTGTATTTATTGCAGAATATGTCAATCGATCACATTAGTTGTATCAATCATAACAAAATTAATGAGATTATTGAAAGATAGGCGATGAAAGAAGACCTTTCTTGAGTAAATATGGGTGTTCCCTCTGAATCATCGCAAGGTTCAAAACTTATCTTGGTATCCTTTGTAGTCTCTACAGATCATGTCTGGTTTTCCAGGGAATGTTGGTTATATACCGATTCCATTTTCGAGTTTGATCACTATGTACATTGAGAACAACAAATACTCATGTTCATTTTATAATGTAAGCATAGAAATAATATCAGTTAACAGAGTTGTGACCTGAGGTCAAGATTGCCAATATGTGGGTCAAATGACGTCAAATGAGTTTCAAAATTGCTATCTCTTTTATGCATTTTAACATACCTCTAGTTGGCTTTTCGACATTTCTTTTTGGAAAAGGGATTTCTTTCTTGTACATTCCCCATTTTTTTCACTTTCTTGGCAATTCCCTGTCTCTCTACCTCTTTTTTTTTCAGTTGTTTTCACCGATTTTCTTTTCTTTTATGGAACCGTAGCCTCCATTATCTTTTCTAGTTTCATTGCTTTTCTTGTATCATTCAGATTTAAACGAGGGTGTAAGAAAATTTGATAACTAGGTAGGTCAAGTATTTTTCCTTGTGGCTTGGTCATCATACGGGCTTTTTGGAAAAGAACTTATACTTTGAAGGCTTAATCATGGCTGACTAGGGTCATACTTTTGTGAAAGGATTGGCTGAGGCTCAATATTGATCCAAAGATGGCCTAAGATCCTTTCTCAAGTATCTGCATACGCATGTGTCGTCTAGTCTGTATTTATTGCAGGATATGTCAATAGATCACATTAGTTGTATCAATCAAAACAAAATTAATGAGATTATAGAAGGATAGGCGATGAAAGAAGACCTTTCTTGTCTAAATATGGGTGTTCCCTCTGAATCATCGCAAGGTTCAAAACATACCATGATATCCTTTGTAGTCTCCACTGATCATGTCAGGTTTTCCAGGGAATGTTGGTTATATATCGATTCTATTTTCGAGTTTGATCACTGTGTACTTTGAGAACAACAAATACACATGTTCATTTGATAACGTAAGCATAGAAATAATATCAGCTAACAGAGTTGTGACCTAAGGTCAAGATTGCCAAGATGTGTGTCAAATGAGTTTCAAAATTGCTATCTCTTCTATGCATTTTAGCACACCTCTACTTGGCTTTTCGACATTTCTTTTTGGGAATGGGATTTCTTTCTTTTACATTCCCCATTTTTTTTCACTTTCTTGACAATTCCCTGTCTCTCCACCTCTTTTTCTTTTTTCAGTTGTTTTCAGCGATTTTCTTTTATTTTATAGAACAGTAGCCTCCAGTATCTTTTCTAGTTTTCTTGCTTTTCTTGTATCATTCAGAATTCAAGGAAGGTGTAAGAAAATTAGATAACATGGTAGGTCAAGTATTTTTCCTCGTGGCTTGGTCATCATACGGGTTTTTTTGAAAAGAATTTATACTTTGAAGGCTCAATCATGGCTGACTAGGGTCATACTTTTGTGAAAGGATTGGCTGAGGCTCAAAATTGATCCAAAGATGGCCTAAGATCCTTTCTCAAGTATGTGCATACGCATGTGTCGTCTAGTCTGTATTTATTGCAGGATATGTCAATAGATCACATTAGTTGTATCAATCAAAACAAAATTAATGAGATTATTGAAAGATAGGCGATGAAAGAAGACCTTTCTTGAGTAAATATGGGTGTTCCCTCTGAATCATCGCAAGGTTCAAAACATACCATGGTATCCTTTGTAGTCTCCACTGATCATGTCAGGTTTTCCAGGGAATGTTGATTATATACCGATTCGATTTTCGAGTTTGATCACTGTGTACTTTGAGAACCACAAATAGTCATGTTCATTTGATAATGTAAGCATAGAAATAATATCAGTTAACAGAGTTGTGACCTGAGGTCAAGATTGCCAAGATGTGTGTCAAATGACGTCAAATGAGTTTCAAAATTGCTATCTCTTTTATGCATTTTAGCACACCTCTAGTTGGCTTTTCGGCATTTCTTTTTGGAAATGGGATTTCTTTCTTCTACATTCCCCATTTTTTTTCACTTTCTTGGCAATTTCCTGTCTCTCTTTTTCTGTTTTTTTTTTCAGTTGTTTTCACTGATTTTCTTTTCTTTTATGGAACAGTAGACTCCAGTATCTTTTCTAGTTTTCTTGCTTTTCTTGTATCATGCAGATTTCAACGAGGGTGTAAGAAAATTAGATAACAAGGTAGGTCAAGTATTTTTCCTTGTGGCTTGGTCATCATACGGGCTTTTTGGAAAATAATTTATACTTTGAAGGCTCAATCATGGTTGACTGGGGTCATACTTTTGTGAAATGATTGGCTGAGGCTCAAAATTGATCCAAAGATGGCCTAAGATCCTTTCTCAAGTATGTGCATACGCATGTGTCATCTTGCCTGTATTTTTTGCAGGATATGTCAATAGATCACATTAGTTGTATCAATCAAAACAAAATTAATGAGATTATTGAAAGATAGGCGATGGAAGAAGACATTTCTTGAGTAAATTTGGGTGTTCCCTTTGAGTTATCGCAAGGTTCAAAACTTACCATGGTATCCTTTGTAGTGTCCACTGATCATGTCAGGTTTTCCAGGGAATGTTAGTTACATACCGATTCTATTTTTGAGTTTGATCACTGTGTACTTTGAGAACAACAAATACTCATGCTCAGTTGATAATGTAAGCATAGAAATAATATCAGTTAACAGAGTTGTGACCTGAGGTCAAGATTTTCAAGATGTGTGTCAAATGGATCATGTGATTAGTTAATTTAACAAGGAATCTCAAAATCCACATGTGTTTTTATCAACAAGAATTGCTAAAGCGCCAATTTTACAAAAGCTTTTAACCAGATAAAAATGATGAACTGAATCATTCCATTCACAAAATATGATCATCCGGTACATCAATCATTAATGATTGAATTCATCCAAAAGAAGCAACAAAAACAACATAACCACAAAAAAAAATATCTTTCAAAACACCCAAACAAACTAAACACTCAAAAGAAAAGATAATCCTTAAAAACCAATCTCTCCCCTCAATCTCCTCTAGCACCAACTCTAAGGTAGCTAAGAATCTCCTTCTGTTGTTTGAAGATCTCTGCTTGCTATCGGAGAATCTCAGCTTGATTTCTCTCAATCCCCATCATCACATCCCTAAGAGACCTCCGAGTATTAGAGCTAGGTCCTGCCTGATCAGGCTGTGCTCTCTCCTCCTCCATCTCTCTCTCTAACTCCCTTTCTTCCTCTCGGTCAAGCTCTTCTTGTACTTCATCCCCTCCTTGGGCTGGTGGCCTTTCTTGCCTTCTTCTCGAGAGATCGTTGTGCCCCTTGCTTCTCTTGAATGTGCCCTTGTCAAGTTTCCCCATTGGCAACTGTATCTCCATTTCGGGCTTCTCCCATACTCCATTTTCCAGACAAATTTCTATCACCAAAGTGCCAAAGGATAATGCACTTTTCTTCACATTACATCCTTTCTTGATTTCATTTAGGATGAGAGAAGGGATGTCAATGTTATGTCCTCTTCCTATAGCATAGAGGAGGCGAGCCATCTCCGGTAAAATCTCATTTTTCCTTTTTAGAGGGGCTAGGTTGGAGACCGCAATTAAATTGAGCATTCTAAATTTGTCAGTCAATTCCCCTTGTTTCAGAAAATTTCTCCCTCCCCATGAAAAGTCCGCATCCCCAGTCAACTCCCTCCCTACCCTATCTAGCTCAACATTTTTCTTTGGGGGGTAAATGGGGTTTTTCACTCGAGGCAATTCGGGTCTAATCTCCTTGAGATACGCCTCATCCACATTTATGTGGTTTCCCCGTACATAGGTCCGTATGGTGCCATTGATGATTTTGGCGTTGGAGTAAAACTCCTGTACCAAATCAACAACGACCCTTCCTCCATTACTCAAATGCAACACCCATTCTCTTCTCTCTATCTCCTCTAGCAGACTCAACTCAACAAAATCAAAGACTACAATGTCTCTCTCACACACCACCGCTTGATTTCTAAAGAAGTGTTCCTACCTTTTTACTTTCATAGCGTTTGGAAACCTGGTACAATCATACCTCTTTCTCTTCTCCCTGCCTTGTTCGTCTTGGATCACCTCCTCAACCCAGTCGAGTTCTTGGTTCACTGGTGGCTTACGCTTAGTAGGAATCTTCATCCAAGGCATGGCGTTCAAACGGTGGCAGCCTGGACGAAGGTCTGAAACTTTGGGTTTGAGGTCTGGGGTTGATGCTTTTTAGCTGGAGATGGGTTGGGGTAATTCGAATTAGGGTTCCTTAGGGCTTGAGGGTAGATAGATGAATGGGAAGTGAAAAACGAGCTCTAGGGTTTGGAGAGGTTTTGGGGATTTTGAAATGAATCAGACGTTCAGGTATTTGTACTCTATGTCGTACCGTTCGAACGTAGTAAACATTCGAACGTAAAATGGAGAATTTTAAACTATCGTTCGAACGGTAAAGGGAGTTCGAATGGTGCTAGCTCCCAGTACTTTGTGTTTTCAACAGTGTTTTCAACAGAGAGTTCATCAGATGCAAAGTACTGCAAGCAGCAACCGTTCGAACGGAACTAAAGTTCGAACAGTTGAATCAAAAAAATAAAATGTGTTGCTCCCAGTACTTTGTGTTTTCAACAGTGTTTCCATCAGAGAGGTCATCAGTCACAAAGTACTGCAAGCATCATGCGTTCGAACGATAAATGGCGTTCGAATGTTAAACCAAAAATCAAATGTTCCTCTACTACATTACATATGCTCAGAGAAGGTTAACCATCACAAATTCAAAATAAAAATTTATGGCGTCTCAGGATAAATCCCCACCCACGCTTGAGGTTAGTATTTTGGGACATTCCTTACTCGGCCCATATTTTCATTGTAAAAAAATAGAAAAATATGTACAAAAATAAATAGGAATTGCACACTATTTACCATAATTCAGACCATTGGCTTACATTCCTCAAAACACAATTTTTTCACAGCTTATCAGGACGCAATCTTAATCCGAGTCATCTTCAATGTAGCTTGAACTACCAGTGACTCTTCCAATCTCTTGTCGCACAAACCGGTTAAGCAAAGCACTAGAATAGGATGGCGTGTCAGGATAATCCTTACTCTGCCCATTCACTATCCACTCTAATCGATCGAGTGCGTGACCAGAAATCGGTTCAGAACACTGATTGTATCTTTTATCATGAAATACCCGACCACACTGTTTATAGGCACCAAGTCTCTTGGCACGACGGCTTTAGCAAAAGTGCTTCTGCCACAGATAGGTTTTGCTTGCTGTTCTCAAATCTCATTTTTTCTTACCAGTCTTGCTTTTCTCATGATCACATTATGCACATCTGATGGAAAAGTGCGTAGAGCTCCTACACTAAACCAAAAAAGTTTAACATCCATGATTTCTAAGCTTTAAGACTCACTATCCAGTTCTTTAACGTCTGCTAGTCACAAAGACAATTTAAACTGACCCACAGATATAGCAAGGCAACAACAACAAAAATTTTAAAATTTTATGGCACAAGTACAAAAACAAAATATAGGCAAAATTTGAACTACAAGTTCTCACACCCCCAACCTGAACTGGACATTGTCCCCAATATTTTGATTTTACCAGTATGGTTCTTGGAAATGAGGTTGAACTGCAGGGACCCGTGCTTCTTCAAATACCTACAAATCCAAATGCAACCAATAATCCTTTCGGTTCAGATCTTGGCCTCGGTTAGGCTTGTAAGGCTTGTATGTGATTACGAAAAGTAGCAATATACCCATAGACAACTGGAGTAAAACAATGTATAACATTAGAATAGGGATCTTCTCTTCGGGGTACGTGGACATGATTTCGCTTGGTTATGGTCGGTTTTGCAGACAAAAGGGGGGAGAGAATTAAAAAGGAAAAGAAAGAACGAAGCGAGACAGAAAGCAAGGAAGAAGAGGAAGAATAAAAAGAAGAGGGAAAGAAAGAAAAAGGCGGTGGTGGGGGGCTCAATGGAGACAGATGAGAAAGGTGGAAAAAAAATGGTGGGGGTCTCATGATGGTGTCTCCTCGGTTCGGATTTTTTTCCTGACCCGATCCTCTTGAGTGTCGGTAGGCGTGATTCTCTGAGGGATATTCGAGGTCCATTAAATTAATGGTTTTCATATTTTTAACAAAGTTCTCCAAAAATGGTTTCAACCTCTGACCATTAACAGTAAAGATATTATCGTTTGATGGGTTTTTCACTTCTATTGCTCCATGATCAAACACTTTTTTGATAATGTAAGGTCCAGTCCATCTTGATTTTAACTTACCAGGGAAGAGGCGGAGTCTTGAATTAAACAACAGGACCTTCTAGGAAGGTTCAAAAGATTTTCGTACAATGTTCTTGTCATGCAAAACTTTCATCCTGTTCTTTGCAATTTTATCATTTTCATAAGCTTCATTTCTCAATTCTTCTAATTCATTTATCTGAAGTTTTCTTGAAAGTCTAGCATTGTCCAGGTCAAAATTCATTGCTTTAATAACCCAGTATGCCCTATGTTTCCATTCCACAGGTAGGTGACACGGTTTTCCATAGACTAATCGACATGCCCAACATTATTTTTAAAACAGTACGATATGCCCAGAGTGCATCTATCAGTCTTGACAAGCAATTTTTGCGATCTAGGTTTATCATTTTTTTAAAAAATTAATTTAATCTCCCGATTAGCTAATTCGGCCTGTCCACTAGTCTGTGGGTGATAAGGGGTTGCAACTTTGTGAAAAATCAGATATTTTTTCATCAAATTCCAGAAGGGACGATTGCAAAAATGAGAACCCCCATCACTTATGATTGCTTTAGGAATTTTAAATCGGGACAAAATATTTTCTTTTAAAAATCTTATCACCGTTTGGTGATCTTTATTTCAGCATGGAATTGCCTCAACCCATTTGGATACATAGTATACTGCCACTAAAATGTATAGATAGCCAAAGGAAGATGAGAATTGTCCTATAAATTCGATGCCCCAGCAGTCAAAAATTTCAATTACCAGAATTGGGTTCGAGGGCATCATGTTTCTTTTTAAAATATTGCCTAATCTCTGACATCTATTACATGTTAAACAAAAGGCATGTACGTCTTTAAAAAGTGTGGGCCAATAAAAACCACACTGCAGGATTTTTGCAGCGGTTTTACTTGATGAAAAGTGGCCACCACATGCTTTAGAATGATAAAATGATATTACCTGCTTGCTTTCCTGAGCTGGAATGCAACGTCTTATGATCTGATCCTTATAATATTTAAATACATAGGGATCTTCCCAAAAGAAGTTGCGAACTTCCCTCAAAAATTTCTTTTTGTCCATGGGAGTGAATGACGGAGGGAGTGTTCCAGTAGCTAGGAAGTTATCAATGTCTGCATACCTTGGGGTTCCATCAATTATGAACAGTTGTTCATCTGAGAATTTCTCATTGATTGGCAGTCCATCCTCATGGAATCCATAATTTAACCTGGACAGATGCTCTGCCACCACATTTTCGACCCCTTTCTTATCTTTAATGACAAGATCAAACTCTTGAAGTAAGAGTATCCATCTTAAGAGCCTTGGTTTGACATCTTTCTTTGTGAGAAAGAATTTTAGGGCTACATGGTCAATGAAAACAGTAACAGAAGACCCAACAGATAAGAACGGAACATTTTCAAAGCAAAAACTACAGTAAGCAATTCTTTTTTAGTTGTTGAATAATTCATTTGAGCATCATTCAAAGTTTTACTTGCATAGTAAATTACATGGGGTTTCTTATCTTTTCTTTGCCTCAATATAGCACCTACAACATAATCACTTGCATCACATATTAGTTCAAAGGGTAGAGTCCAGTCAGGGGGTTGCATTATTGGGGCAGAAATTAACATGCCCTTTTGCTTCTCGAAAGCTTCCTGGCCAGCTTCATTCCAGTCAAAGGTTACATCCTGACTTAGGAGATGACACATGGGTTTGGCTATAGTACTGAAGTCTTTTATGAATCTCCTGTAAAAACCTGTATGTCCCAGAAATGATCGGACATCCTTTACAGTTTTGGGTGCTGACAAATTTTCAATGAGATCAATTTTTGCCTTGTCAACTTTCATGCCCTCAGACGACATAATGTGACCCAAGACAATGCCTTATGTTACCATGAAATGACATTTTTCTCAATTAAGCACCAAATTAGCTTCTTTACAACTTATTAAAATTATGTCTAAGTTTGTCAGACATAGGTCAAATGAGTCATCATAGACAGAGAAATAGTCCATAAATATTTTTAAAATTTTTTCAACCATGTCACTAAACAAACTTAGCATGCACCTTTGAAATGTTGCAGGAGCGTTACAAAGTCCAAAAGACATTCTTTTAAATGCAAAGGTGCCAAAGGGGCATGTGAATGTGGTTTTCTCCTGATCATCTAAGGCAATCTCAATTTGATTATATCCAGAATACCCATCCAAGAAACAGTAAAATTCAAGGCCTACTATTCTTTCTAGAACTTGGTCAAGGAATGGAAGGGAAAAATGGTCTTTTCTAGTTACCAAATTCAATTTTTGGTAATCAATGCACATTCGTCATTTTGTGACGACTCGAGTTGGCACTAGTTCATTGGCATCATTTTTTACCACTGTGACCCCAAACTTTTTGGGTGCAACTTGGGTTGGACTTACCCACTTGCTATCGGAGATGAGAAAGATTATTCCTGCATCTAAGAGTTTGAGTACCTCCATTCTCACGACTTCCTTTATGTGAGAGTTAAGGCATCTCTGCATTTGACGAGAGAGTTTTGAGTCCTCTTCAAGATATATTGCATGATTGCAGACTAACAGACTTATACCTTTCAAGTCAGAGATGGTCCACCCAATGGTGCTTTTATGTTTTTTCAGAACTTCAATTCGTTTAGTCTCTTGCAAGTCTGTGAGCTTAGATGAGATTACCACTGGGTATGACTTTTTTTCGCCCAAATATGCATACTTGAGATTAGATGAGAGAGGTTTTAATTCAGGCTTTGGTGGCCTGTCACTTGATGAGATTGGCTTTGTGCTATATGATGAAAGTTCCTCGAATTTGGGCACCCATGTTTCAACAGTATAAGTAGGGCAACTTTGTGGAATTGACTTAGATGAGTCAGACACAATTAGAGGTAAGTCAGTCAAAGCTTCACAGAACGTGTTGCTCAGATGTTCTTATATCAAAGATTCAATGGAGTTCACTTCCCCTTCGTCCTCATCTCTCCTGGGTGTTTAGCAATATTGAAAATATTCAGTTCAAGAGTCAGATCCCCAAAAGTTAATTTCATGACTCCATTCCTGCAATTGATTAGTGCATTAGAAATTGCTAGGAAGGGTCGACCAAGGATGACAGGAATTTGATTCTCTGAATGTGATGCTGGTTGAGTATCTAGAATAATGAAGTCAACTGGGAAGATAAAATTATTCACGTGGACAAGCAAATCTTCAACAATGCCCCTAGGGATTTTAACAGATCTGTCCGCTAATTGGAGTATGACACTAGTGGGTTTGAGTTCACCTAGACCGAACTATTGGTAGACAAAAAAAGGTAGCAGATTCACACTAGCTTCAAGGTCTAACAGTGCTTGTTCTATATTGAAATCTCCAATGATACATGAGACAGTTGGACATCTAGGGTCCTTGTATTTTAGAGGGTTTTTACATTGAAGCAAGGCACTGGCTTGTTCTGTCAGGAATGCTCCCTTTAGGACATTCTGGCTTCTCTTGACTGTACACAAGTTTTTTTAAAATTTGGCATAAGATGGGATCTGTTGGATTGCATCCAAAAGTGGAATGTTGATTTTCACTTGCTTGAACAACTTGTGAATTTTTGGGTTGTTGTTCACTTTCTGGGCCTTTTTGAGCCTATGAGGGAAAGGAGCTGGAATCAGACATGAAGGGTCTTTTGGTTTTGGTGATTCTGGCTCATGCTCAATTGGTTTAGTGGGCCAAGCTGTCTCAGGTCTTGATCTTGGAATTAACATATTTCTGATTGTTTTATCAATGACCTTGCCACTCCTCAGTGTGGTGATAGATTGGGTTGGCCTTGTGGGTTATCCATGATTGATGGGTTTCCCACCTAGAATTTGCCTTGTGGTGGTTTTGCTTGGGCAGGAAATTTTCCTTTTTCTTGCGTGTTCATAGATTGGGTCAATCTTTGGATGTGGCTTTTAAGATCTTCAAAGGAGTGGGTGGTCTGTGCTTTGAACTCAATGAAAGATTAGGTGGAATGTGCATTGAAGTTCATTTGAGTCTGCATGAACTGGTTCAGTTTATCTTCAAAGTTCCTTTTGTGTGGTGGTTGGTATGGTTGATATGCAGGAGCTCCTTAAGATGGTGGTTGTGTGTTTTGTGATTGGTTCATGAGAATTGGTTGTGTGTTCCTCCAAATGAAGTTCGGGTGGTTTCGCCACCCTGGATTGTATGTTTCAGAGTACGGGTTGGAGTAAGACTTGTTGAAATTAGAGATTGCATTTGTTTGTTCCAACAAGACCTCTTTGAATGCAGGTATGGTAGGACATTCCCCAGTAGGATGTCCTGTCAATGCACAAATCCCACACACTTGTTCTGTGGGCGGGCCCAATTCAACCTGATGAATTTTTTTCATCCCTAAAGCTTCAAGCTTTCGAGATAAAGTGGACATTTTTGCTCTCAGATCATCATCTTCTCTTAAGAAATATTTTCCCCTTTGAGAAGTGGATGGTCTAGACTCGACAGTGGTAGGAGCAGTTGAGTCCCACATCTGAGAACTATCAGATATGGTGTCAAAGAAATTAAATGCCTCCTCCGGACTTTTACCCATAAACTCTTCTTGCGCCATCATTTCAACAAACTGACATAGTCTAGTTGGCAAGGAGTCATAGAAAAATCCTACCAAAGTCCAATTTTCAAAAGAGTGGTGGGGCAGTCTTGGAGTAAATCTTTGAATCTCTCCCAACTTTGACAAAAAGTTTCTTCTTCTTTTACCGAAAAATTCATGATTTATATTTTGAGTGTATTAGTCCGGTGTAAGGGAAAAAACTTTCTAAAAAATTCATTCTGGAAAGTTTGCCAACTGGGAATGGAAAACGCTTTTAAAGAATTTAGCCATTATTTAGCTTTATCCCTTACAGAGAAAGGGAAAAGTTTCATTTTGGCCAGTTCAGAATTATCTTGAAATGTTCTACACACTTCTTCGAAATCCTTCATATGTAGGTATGGATTTTCTGTCTCCAACCCATGAAAAACAAGTAATAGTTGTGCTGTCCCCGGCTTTACAGTAAAGAGGGGAGCATCTGGAGGAAATACAAAACACGAGGGTACACTGTTTCTTGTGAGATTCAAGTAATCCTACAAAGTTCGAACATTAGGCACTTCTTCATCCCCCGGAGGAGCGTCTCTGTTTCTTTCATTGTTTGTCATTGTACTCTCACAAGAGTCTGCTAGTGATCTAGGTGAATTTGGTTCAGATTGGTTCACAGACCCAGAAGATTCTTAATCCTTAAAAATACTTTTTTAATAAGTTCCTCAGCAACGGCGTCAAAAACTTGACTTGATCCGAAATGTGTACCCCCAAGTGCAGGCAGTCAAGTTGTAGTAATAATCCGGTTTGAGTCTGGAGTCAAATCCACAGAGAACTTGTTGTGTTGGTGTTTCCAAGTAATCAGTAAAGGAGACCAATTGATTGTAACCTTGAGATTTTTGGGATGGTGAGATGTGGGTGATTTCCTGAAAAGAATATTGAATCCTCTTCAAGAAAGTTTACAAGATAAATGAAAATAAAGTCACTCTTTAGCTCAAGGATCGGGACATGTATTTAATTATCCAGTTTATTATAATTATGCTTGATAACTCAACTAACTCCCGTGTCAACGGCGAGTTAGTCAGAAGATAAAGAGGGCCTATTAAGGTCATGGTTCCGCTGTCTTACTAGAAGTTCACAAGAATTATTTGCACCGAGAGTTATCGTGCCTACAAATAAGCAAGTATTTCTTCATGACATCCAACCATGGCTTTAATATTCCATCCTTTTAAATGAAGCTTGACAATGGAGATGATTCAAGGGTAGTCATGAAGATCTAGCTGGGGTACTTGCCTTGAAACGAGGAGTATTTTCATGCAAGAGTCATCCGTGTCATAGAAAAACTATCGATTATACAAAGTACCTTAGCTTTGATAGATGCAATCAATCATCCAATAAACAAGGGGATATGAACATTAAGTATTAGAACAATACATAATATAACCTCCGGATAATCAATACATGCTCTTCACCTCTTACTAAAAACTGAATGGGAAACTACTTACTATTCATAGCTTTGGTAAAGCTAGAAAAGTGAGTGATTCTCATCCCTCTAAGTAGAGGACTCCACAAAGCAAAAGTACAGGTAACGAGGAGCTAATCTTCAACAAAAAATGAGTGAATCACGTTTCACCCTTCACGGCTTTGGTAAAGCTTTAGAAAAGTGGAAGAGTTTCACTCCTCTAAGCAAGAAGGGACCTAAAATAATGAAAGTACAAGACATAATTAATAGCATGTATGTAAAAACATAAATGTAAAGACTAGAAGTAAATAAAGACATAAATATAAAGACTAAATGTAAATCAAGAACATAAATGTAAAGACTAAATGTAAATAAAGAAATTACAACTCTTAAGCAAATGTAAATGTAAGCATTAACGGAAAGAAAAGGAATGGAAACTTGAACTTCCCCACTCTCTAACAAAGAAATAATACTAAGACAACTAGAAGAACTAAAAATGAGAAGTGTTGGTTACTAAGTGTTGAATGCCAAGTCCTCCTCTCTTTTTGCTCTACAAACTAAGGGTATATATAGACAAGGAGAAGGCAGGGGAGGGGATAAAAGAATAGAGTTGGGCGTCAAAGTCAAAGTGAAAAATCAATCACTCTGCAGGCAGTCTGTCAATACCGTTCGAACGATAAATGGCGTTCGAACTGTTTCTCTGTCTTTGCTCTCTACAGTTCAAACGTCATATGGAATCAGTGCCTGCCAATTATGTCAGACTACACGTGGTTCTCTGGAAAAATCTTCCTCCAAGTCTGTGCAAATCTCTCTCCAGGTCCTTGCAGATTCTTGACTGAACTTTTCAATAATTTCAGGGGCGTTCGAATGGTGGTTGTCGTTCAAACGTGGCACTCTAGTGCCTAGGCCTTCTGACTGCAAGTCTACAACACGTCATGTCTTCAGTCAATCTGATCTTGTCCTTGCTCCAGTGGACGTTCGAACGTTTATAACCGTTCAAACGTAGTACATGAATCTCCAGGGGCTTGGGTCTTGCCTGCAACACAGAATATAATATCTGGCTTGGTTCATCATGACCGTTCAAACGGTATTTAACGTTCGAACGTTGCTTCCTTATTCCAAGCTTCTACAATTTGTTCATTAAAATGCTGTGATTGCCTGCAAAGGTTCTTTTTGGTTCCTTTGAACCCTTGTTCACTTTAAGACCTGAAGCAACATCACTTAAACTCCACCAAAGCACAATTAGTCCAAAATATGGCATAAGAATATGTTATATTTGAGTATAAATCAAGTGTAGAATGAAAGGTAAAACCTCCAAAAACCACCAATCCCAACCTCAAACCTTGAATTTTTCAAAATATCTTCTTTGGATCTTCGGTGAAATCCCTTGTCTTTATGTGGTTGCATAGTCCTTTTCGAGGTGATCGACTTTAACTGCTGGTCCGAGTCTATTCAATCAATGGAGCTTCGAAAATCGTCGAGAGAAGGCTTGAAGTCCAATTTATTTTTTCTCTTTCTCTCGTCTCTTTGGGGTCTGATGAATGGGGATATTTCCAAAAAATTCATATATTTGTTTATATTTATAGCCTCAAAATGCGCAGTCCACATCACGCCACATGCTCCCTCTTTCCTGAGTATGTTTCTGCACTAAAACGATTTATTTTATCCTGGTTTAAGTTCAAATTAATTTTATTTGAACTTTAATTTAATTATAAAAAAATTTTAAAAAATTTATTTGTGGAGACCATTGTGAGGTTAGCCGCCACTCAGTTACCTCAAGATACGTGCAAAATTCGATTTTCTTAGAATTCGATGAAATTTGACAGAATTACTAGATTTTACGATATAAATCCAACAGCGAAGTTGGTTGTGTCATCTGAGCTCTAAAAACATGAATTTTTAAATTTGCATTATAGTAGTAACCAAATTTATCCGAGTTTTATATTATTCCCCTCTTAAATGAATTTCGTCCCCGAAATTCACACACACATACACATTTAACCACATGCATCAGACTCATAACTATAAAAAAATTGTACCTTCATCCTTGAATAAGAAAGGATAATTGGTACGGATAGTGTCTTCGTGCTCTTATGTCGCCTCCTCTACTCCTCGATGCTGCCAAAGCACCTCACTAGCCTCGTTGTTTTGCCTCGTAAAACTTGATCCTGACTATCCATGATACGTACCGATCCCTCCTCAAAGGTCTCATCCACATCAACAATCAACTCACCCCAATCCACCGCATGTGTTGGATCTGGAGTATACTTCCGGAGCATCGAGACATGGAATACCGCATGAACACTTGATAGATTTGACAGTAATATCAACCGGTAAGCAACTGTACATATCCTCTTGAGTACCTCGAAGGGCCCGATATACCTCGGCAACAACTTTCTCCGCTTGCCAAACCTGACCATTCCTTTCTTAGGCATTACCTTCAAGAAGACATGATATTTCACCTCAAACTCTAGAAGACGCTTCCGTATCAAGTCCACCTTTTTTGAGGTGTCTCTGACCAATTTCGGACCCATAGAGGGTCTCTCTCCTACTTCCATCCAACAAACCGGAGAACGACAATGCCTCCCATATAGTGCCTCATGGGGTTTCATTTGTATGCTCGCATGATTACTGTGTGTTGTAGCAGAACTCCACTAAGGGTAAGTACTCTTTTCAGCTACCCTTGAAATCTAGGATGCATGCTCGTAGCATGTCTTTTAAAACCTGGATGGTCTTCTCCGACTGACCGTCCGTATGGGGGATGAAAAACAGTGCTCATTATCAACTATGTCTCCATAGCCATAAACCTGGGATTCCGATCCGATAATATAGATACGGTCACCTCATGCAACTAGACAATCTCCCGTATATACAACCTACATAATTCCTCTAGTGTGAAGGTCATTCACACAACCAAAAAGTGTGCCGACTTTGTTAGCTGGTCCACTATAACCTATACTGCGCAATGCCCTCGTGATGTTTGTGCTAAGTGGGTCACAAAATTCATCGTGACATGCTCCCACCTCCCAAAAAGTGTGTCGAATTTGTAAGCTGGTCCACTATAACCCATACCGCGTCATGCCCTCGTGATGTTTGTGCTAAATGGGTCACAAAATTCATCGTGACATGCTCCCACCTCCTAAAAAGTGTGCCGACTTTGTAAGCTAGTCCACTATATGTGACAGCTACCTCCAATTGTTGGAGTAACCTTGTTGGTCTCTGGTGTGCAGCCTTCACCTACTGACACGTGCGACATCGGCTAACAAACTCCCCAACGTGTTTCTTTATCCTGCTCCAATAATACTGGCGATGAAGATTTTGATATATCTTCGTGCCACTGGGGTGTACAGCAAAACGGGAGCAATGAAACTCATTAAGGATCTCCTCTCTCAGCTCTACAGACTTGAGAACCATAATCCTTCTCTTATACCGAACACTACCATCCGTATGAATGGTCCAACCCTCGTCACTTTTACCCGACCGTACTTGGTCATTAATGGACACTATCTTTAGGTTTTGCCCCTTAGACTCAATTACCTTATTTAGTAGAGAAGGCGTAGCCACCAAACTCCCTAAAGTGCCTTGAGCTTGACCCATGTAGCGTAGCTTAAACTGTCCCACGTCTCGAGCATCTGCCATTCTCGGGAAGCCACACTAGCCAAGACTCCCTGTGACTTCCGGCTGAGTGCATCAGCCACCACATTTGCCTTATCGGGATGGTAGTGCAAAGTGAAATCGTAGTCCTCCAAGTATTCCATTCACCTACGCTGCCTCGTGTTGAGGTCCTGTTATGTAAAGATGTACTTCAGACTCTTATGGTCTGAAAATACCTCAAACTGCTCATCATATAAATAGTGGCACCAAGTCTTTAAGACAAAGACATTGGCCGCCAACTCCATGTCATGTGTGAGGTAATTCTGCTCGTGATTCTTTAACAACAAAGAACCATAAGTCCCTACTCTCTTTGACCGCATTAAAACGCATTCAAGTTAGTCATTAGAGGCATCACAATACATTGTGTACCTCTGTCACCTTTCTATGACTATTAAAATAGGAGCTAAATTAAGCCTCCTTTTCAACTCCTGAAATGCCTTCTCGCACGAATCATCACACTGAAACTTGACCTCCTTTCGGGTTAATCTCGTCATAGGTGCAGCTAGTTGGGAAAAGCCCTAAATGAACCTCTTATAATACCCCGTCAATCCCAAGAAACTGCGTATCTCGAAAACTGACTTCGGTCTCTCCCAACTCATAACTGCCTCAACGTTCTCTGGGTCTATGGATACACCCGAAGTTGACATCACATGCCCCAAGAATTTTTCCTCAATCAGCCAAAATTTATACTTGCTGAACTTGGCGTACAACTGATGGTCCCTCAAGGTCTAGAGAACAATCCTTAAGTGATTGTCATGCTCCTCCTCAGTCATGAAGTAGATCAAAATGTCATCAACAAAGACCACAACGAACTAATCTAAGTAGGGTTGAAATACCCTATGCATGAGATCCATGAATGTCGTCGGGCATTCGTCAATCCAAAAGGCATGACAATAAACTCGAAGTGCACATACCGTGTCCTAAACACAGTCTTAGGGATATCCGCCTCGCTAACCCTCAACTGATGGTAACCGGTACAAATATCTATCTTAGAGTAGACCCGTGCTCCTCTTAGTTGATCAAATAAATCATAAATTCACGACAAAGGGTACCTATTCTTGATAGTAACCCTATTTAACTGCCGATAGTCTATGCATAGTCGAAGGGTCATGTCCTTCTTCTTAGCAAACAACACTGGAATGCTCCGAGATGAAATGCTATGTCTAATAAAATCCTTAGCCAACAATTTCTGTAATTGGACCTGAAATGACATCACTTAAACTCCTTCAAAGTATAATTAGTCCCAAAAAGGCATAATAAAAAATGCTACTTTTAAGTACTAATCAGTGTTCCTCCTACAGGGTGAGGGGTGACGCCTCCCTGGGCGAGCATCAATTGAATGACCTGTTGGTTTTGTTTTACTAGCAGTTGCATAGTCCATAGAAGCTGTCGCTATTGTCTAGTCGCAATAGACGAGGGTTCTGAGGGTGCAAGGGGAGACAGAGCCTCCTCCTGGTGGGTTCGATTGTTATCTCCTGGTTGTTGACTCATTGATCTGGTAGTAATTGTCATGCATTGAAAGAGAGTAGAAAAACTAGTCCTTTCCCACAGACAGTGCCAAACTGATGATGCGCAAAATCAACTGTTGAGTATATGCAATGGTGCAATTAATGAGCAATAAATAGACAATCAATGACAAAACAATAAATATAGAGTCAGCACAAAAGATTTATAGTAGTTCGATCCAGGTGAGCTACTCCACTCTAGGGAATGACAGTGGTGGCAGGAGATATGAACAATGTTACCAGGAGAGTAACTCCGAGAGTATTACAGTGCTTTGGGAGAGAGGAGCATTGTGTGTAGAAGGACGTATTGTAGAGGTGTCAATGGTATGTCTTGTATGTGGAGAAGACTTACATTATATAGGTAGAGTAAGACAGTGAGGCAGTGACGTGGGGGAAAGAGTTTCTATCACTTTGGTAAGTACAGTTATGGTAGTATTAAATCTCTGGTGGGTATCCCGATATTGCCTCTCTCGTGCTCCTATTCCGTGGGAGGAGTATCCTGAGTTGGGTTAGATTTGAGTCAAAGTAAGGAGAGATATCACAAAAGGTGTTGAGGAAGGGAGCATGGAGCGAATGAAGACAAGAGTCCCCTTGGGGTGGTCTTCCTCTTTGGTCTCCCTCTTGGTCTCCCTTTGGGCCTAGTGACTCGAGTTCCCTTTGGGCTTAGTGATTTGAATTTCTCTTAATCAATCGGGTCTAACCCAATTAATTTTGAACTCATCAAGGACTCTCCACGCAAGTTGAAAATTTGTCATACGAAACTCTTTCTTTGACAATTTGGCTGTCTGCATTGAATTTGTTGAATTGAAATGAGAAGAGAAAAGGTCAGGGTTGGCCGGTCAAAAAAATCACGATACTTGCTCTAATCTTACAGTAATGACAGTCAATATAATTTTTATTCTATATTTTATTCTGGGGACCCTGAATGCATCTTTTTCTCATGCAATCTGAATTAACAGTCCGAAGGGACGCCATTGTTGAAATTTCTTTCTGGAACCTAATAATTGGTATTTAGATTGCTTTAGATATTTTTCATCCGTTTTTATAAGTGGTGGATGACTTGTTTTTTTGCAATCCACACCGAAACATTGGAAAACTTTTCTCCGTTTTCATTCTTCAAATAAAAAATCATAATAGTAACAAATTTCAATTTAATAGGCGGGTATCCATACGGCCTCAATTTTATTTGAATATCATCTATCATTTAAAGAACTAAAGTCATGCTACTTCAATCCTATTAGATTTATGGCAAATGATCTATTGGATAAGCTCATCAACTAGTTGTTATTTGAGCTTTTCTGGGGGTGTAGCTGATTGGACATTAATTGTATTTGATTAAATTACCCCTTGATTTATATTAGAAGCGAATGAGAGGGCAACCTGGCCTTTTCGATCAGCACTCATCGTAGTTGCATAAAGGCATCTACAACTTTATCACAAAATTTTATTTAAATTAGAGTCACCATTTCAGCAAAAAATTAAATTTCATACAAAAAAATTAAAATTAAAATTAAAAATAATACTATATAGATTTAAAATAAAAATTAAACTTAATAATCACAATTATTGAATAAGTAGTAAGTTTCAATATTTATTAAGATCCACAATAAACCCCTCATTTAACTCATCTACCAAATGATTGATCCCCCTCCCCCCCCCCAAAAAAAGAGTAATTTTATACTTACCAAATTTTTTACTAGAAAATATTTTTTACTGAATGAGTTGACAATTCTATATTACTTTTAGACCAATCAAATGTTGATCATAATGTTTTTTATTACTTTTAGACCCACTAAATGCTGAGAATGTTTTTGATTAGATATGGAGCTGTCAACTTATTTAATCAAAGTATTTTTTTATGCTTTTTGATATAATTTTTTATAAACATAGCATTACTCAAAAAAAAAAAAAAAAACCATCTACAAAAAGGCGTTTCAATAAGCCCGTAAACATAGGTTTTCTTTCACTATTTTACATTGGGCTCGATTGCTACCAAAAATCGGTAGGTTGTGAACAAAAGGGTAATATTATGCTTATTAAATTTTTTGAAAAAAATATTATTATCAAATGAGTTGTTAAGTCCATATCTAATTAAAAATATTTTGATTAGCATTTGATAAGTCTAAAAATAAACTAGAACTGTCAACTCATGTGATAAAACATAACATTTCCCATGAATTAAATCCTGGTTTCTTGGGTCCCCCAAAATTAATTTATCTAACGCCATTTATTTATCCAATTCCAATCTAATCCTCCAATCCACAGATGACATTGTTGTGATTACCCTCACTCACCCTAGATCCATCATTGGGCTTACCTCCTAGTTTAAGTCTTTATTCATTTCGATGCATGATATACTACAAATAGTTTAAAGTTTAATTGTGTGCCCTTTCTTTCTTACTTTTTCATAATAACTTAACTTTTTTGCACCGAAGGACACAATACATCATTGGCTTAACCAAGGCTTGATAATGGATTTAAATTAAAATTCAATTAATTAGATATCCCTATGTTTCACTGAATGAAGTTGTAGTTGGTTTCTTTTTGTATGAGATTGCCCGTGAGCTGACATTTACGGCTCGTTCCTTCGGAACCTGTTGATACCAAAAGAATATCCAAAGTATGAGCTCAGACCAAAGAGGTCAACCCAGGAGGGAGGTCGGATAATCAATCCTGAGCTAAGGGAAGCCGACTCAGAGCTCGGTCCAGGCAAGGTGATAGAAGAGTTATGGAATGAACGACTGGCCAACAACAAGCATTCTCAAAGCAGTAGGAAGCGACAATCAAGGCGTGAAATCTCAATCAACCAAGATCCTCTCCTAATTAAAAGGGGAGTCCCACGAAGGAAGGGAAAAGATATCGCCGGGAATCCCTTAAGAATAGGGATCATGCTATAAATATGGGAGGAGGCCTTCATGGAGAGGGATCCAGATTCACAAGAGGCAACCCTAGAGGCGAGAGAGCCAGAAAAAAACCCTAATTTCTTTCATATTGTATGGAATAAGCACTCAAGTGATCAATAAAGAAAAAGGAGCAAGAGCCTCCATTGAAGAGTGGACTAGCCGAGCTCCAAAGCCGGGGAACCACTATATTTCTTTCTGTTTACATTCCCATAGACTCCCCTGAATATTCTATTACAAATCACGAGAGCAATTTAGCTCAGACCCATCTTAATCATCACGGTTAAACACCCCCTGCTCATCCGCGGTGAAAAAGCATCATCAGTTTAGCGCCGTCTGTGGGAACGATTGTTCTCGTTTTGCAAATAAGCTGATCAATCAGTGATTGATGGTCTCAACCCGCAATATGAGCAGAGGTCAAACCAATCCGCTACGTCCGCTAGTTCAACAGGAAGCTACCAATGCGCAAACTGAAAACAATCCAGAAACCAACCCCTTCACAGGGGAACCGCCGGCGAATAACAAGTTGGACGCCCTCCGCCTTGTCAACCAGCGTCTCTTACAGCAAAACGAGGAGCTGCTAAAGCTCCTAATGCGCCCATAGGAGGTACGACCGGCCCAAGCAGGCCCGAATAACCTTCCTCGCAGGAAACAACATCACCTCGACCCCCTTAGGGAGGTCATCGAAGGAGGAGAGAATAGTCAAACCATGGGAAGAGATCCGCAACCACCACCCGGGAATGGACATAATGAGGAGGCATAGAGCCGGAATGATGAAGGAGAAAGGAGTGACTTCATCCCCTACCCGCAGGAAAGAAGAGAGCAATACTGGGAACAACGCTTCGAGGACATCAAGCAGGAGCTCAGCCACATGAAGGAGGCTGTAAGAAGCAAGGCTCCCATCACTATGGATGCCCTAGGGCAGCAGCCAGAGTCGCCATTCACCACAGGGGTGCTGCATTTTCCTCTCCCCCCGAAATTTAGGCTACCTCAGATAGAAGCCTTCGACGGGCAAAAGACCCTATGGACCACCTCAACACATACAAAAACCAAATGGAGCTGCATGGATATCAGGACCCCGTGCGATGCAGGGCTTTTGTTATCACTCTCAAAGGATCAGCCTTAGCCTGGTTCAACAGGCTCCCCCCAGCCTCCATTTCATCCTTCAAAGAGCTCTCAATCTCCTTCGTGTCCCATTTTATAGGGGCTCGAACCTACAGGAAGTCGAGCTACCATCTCCTGAATGTAAAGCAAAGATCAGACGAGAACCTCAGATCATACGTCCAGAGCTTCAACTTAGAATCCTTGAAAGTGGACGTCCCTGATGAAAAGTTTGCCATAACCGCCTTCATTGTGGGGCTCGGGGTGCAATCAAAAGACCTGATGTTCTCCATATCAAAGAACCCTCAAGCAAGTATGGCCGAGGTGTTGGCTAAAGCAGAGAAGTATATAAATGGGGAGGAAGCGCTCCTTTCGAAGATAGGGAGCTCCTCGTCGCAAAAAGAGAAGGGAAAGGAAGAAAAGAAGAGGGAAAGAAGTCCCAGGAAAGATAAGGAGTGGGGCAGGTCTCCAAGAAGGGATAGAGACCGTTCACCAAAGAGGAGAGGCAATGTGAGAGATCGCCTGGGGCCCTCACAGCCAGAACTGCAACCAAGGTACCCACTTCGACAGCCAACTCCCCTTACTGCCTCTATATCGCAAGTCTTGCATGAGGTACAAAATGAGAAGTTCATCAGATGGCCACCCCGAATGAAGGCAGATCCGGCGAAGAGGGATCCCACCAAGTACTGTGAATTTCACAGAGACCACGGCCACCACACAGATGACTGCATTCAACTAAAGAGGGAAATAGAGTTTCTAATCCAGCGGGGGCAATTACGCCGCTTCGTCGCCCAAGAGTACCCAAATCGAGCTCTTCCACCTCCCCCACCTCAGCAGCAGGCTCCTGCACAACACCAATAACCCCTGGGGGAAATCAGGGTGATATCAGGAGGATTTGCAGGGGGAGGGGAGTCCAGTGCTGCCAGAAAAGCACATTTGCAAAGAATCCGAGGAGATGAGATACATGAGGTATGCACTACAACTAAGGTGCCCCGGCTAGACACTACCATAACTTTTTCAGACTCAGATTTGGAGGGCTGTCACCATCCCCATGATGATCCGTTGGTGGTAAGAGCCATAGTGGCTAACAGGACAGTACACCGAGTTTTGATAGACAATGGGAGCTCGGCAGACATCATCTTCGCATCTGCATTCGACAAGATGGACATAGGAAGGGAAAAACTGGAGCCAGTGAGCGCCCATCTGTTAGGATTTTCGGGAGAAAGGGTGTTGCCCTTGGGATCAATTCAGCTCGTACTCACCATTGGAGACTCTCCCTGTCAAGCCACCACGACCGTAAGATTCCTGGTGGTTGATTCCCCTTCAGCATATAACATGCTGTTAGGGAGACCTTCCCTAAACGCAATGAGAGCCATCCCCTCGGCATACCACCTCGTCATGAAATTCCCTACTGAAAATGGAATTGGGATGGTCCGAGGAGATCAGCGCGTGGCTAGAGAATGTTACATGGCCTCTATGAAGCGGAAAGAGGTGGAAAGCATACAACTGGACGAGCTCGATATGAGAGATGAGCTAGGAACCAGACCAACGCCATCAGAAGAACTCGAACCCATCCAGCTCGACGAGGAGCCAGAACACCTAGTCTACGTCGGATCTAAGTTAAGCAAGGAAATTAAGGATCGACTTATACAATTCCTGAGGGAGAACACTGACGTGTTTGCATGGAAACAGGAGGATATGGAGGGCATAGACCCTTCGGTTATCACACACAAATTGAATGCGAATCCCACCAGCAAGCCCATAAAACAAAAAAGAAGAAGCTTCGCCTCAGAAAGACAGAAAACAATCAATGAGGAGGTCGGCAAGCTCCTCCACACCAAAGCCATTAGGGAAGTGGACTATCCCGTCTGGTTAGCCAACGTGGTGCTAGTTAAAAAGACCAATGGCAAGTGGCGGCTCTGCATTGATTTCACTGACCTCAACCGAGCTTGCCCGAAGGACAGCTTCCCTCTACCCCGGATCGACCTCATAGTGGATGCCACTGCCGGCCACGAGCTCCTCAGCTTCATGGATGCCTTTTCAGACTACAATCAAATCCGGATGGACTCCAGCGACCAAGAGAAGACCTCTTTCGTTACAGAACAAGGAACGTACTGTTACCAAGTCATGCCCTTTGGCTTGAAAAACGCTGGAGCCACTTACCAGCGGCTGGTGAACCGAATGTTCCAAAAGCAGATAGGGACATCCATGGCAGTCTACATCGATGACATGCTAGTAAAATCTCTAAAGGTAGAGCTCCATATCACACACCTGGCAAAGTCTTTCAAGATCCTCAAGAAATACAAAATGAAGCTCAACCCTGCAAAATGTGCGTTCGGGGTCTCAGCGGGAAAGTTCCTGGGCTTCATAGTTAACAGCAGGGGGATTGAAGCCAACCCGGAGAAAGTTAAGCAGTGCTAGATATGCAGCCACCATCCAACACTAGGGAGGTGCAACGCTTGACAGGCAGGATAGCGGCCCTGAGCCGTTTCGTGTCTAGATCCAGCCACAAGTGTCAGCCATTCTTTCACGTCTTGAAGAAAGCATTCAAATGGGACACACAGTGTGAAGAAGCGTTCAAAGCATTGAAGGGGTACCTGAGCTCACCACCGGTTTTGGTAAGTCCGTTGGAAGGAGAGGTCCTGACCCTCTACCTAACTGTTTCGAACTTCTCAACTAGCGCAGCACTGGTTAGGGAGCGAGACAGAGCTCAGCATCCGGTCTACTACTGCAGCAGAGCTCTGAGGGGAGCAGAGGAAAGATACCCAAAGATGGAGAAACTAGTTCTAGCATTGATCACAACAGCTAGGAGGCTCAGGCCCTATTTCCAAGCCCATACCATCGAGGTTCCAACCGACCAGCCAATGAGACAAGTGTTGCATAAGCCGGAATCCTCTGGAAGGCTGGTTAAGTGGGCAATAGAGCTCAGTGAGTTTGATATCAGGTATAAACCAAGAACCGCCATCAAAGGGCAGATTTTTGCAGAGTTTATCGCAGAGTTCACGGCAGCAGCGCCAACGGAGATCACAGAGTCAATCCCCGACCTCCCTATATGGAGACTTTCAGTGGATGGAGCAGCCAATGCGCATGGGATAAATGTCCTCTCCGGATGGGATAAATGTCGAATATGCCCTCAGATTTGGATTCAAGGCCACAAATAACGAGGCTGAATACGAAGCTGTTATAGCCGGACTTAACCTTGCTCACTCTATGGAAGCTGAACAGCTGGAGATCTGCAGCGACTCTCAACTAGTGATAAAATAAATAGAGGAGTCATATGATGCCAGGGGCGAAAAAATGATCCTTTACCTCAGAAAAGTACGAGAATTGATTAAGAAGTTCGTGCAGGTTAAGGTCAGACACGTCCCCAGATCGGAAAATTCACGGGCAAATTCCTTGGCAAGACTAGCGACGGCCTCTCAGGAAAGCTTGGACAGGCTGATACCAGTGGAGCACCTACCAGAACCTTCAGTAAGCATTGAGGAAGAAGAAATATTTGCCATCTCAGATCAGCCGAGTTGGATGGATCCCCTTATAGAGTATCTACAGAATGGGGCCTTACCTAACGACCCCAAGGAGGCTTCCAAGTTAAAATTCAGGTCAGCCAGGTTTTCTTTATTGCATGGAAGTTTGTACAAGCGAGGCTTTTCAACACCTCTTCTTAAGTGCATAAGGGATAAAGATGCAAACTATATACTCAGAGAGGTGCATGAGGGAATCTGCGGCAACCATATCGGAGCAAGGGCACTGGCAGGAAAGGCGTTAAGACAGGGATACTACTGGCCCACCATGCTCAAGGATGCCACCGAGTTGGTAAAGAAGTGCAAGACTTGCCAAGAATATGCCAACATTTTCCACTGCCCACCTGAGCTGTTGACTTCAGTGGTAAGCCCCTGGCCATTCCAACAATGGGGGCTGGACATACTTGGGCCCCTTCCCACTGGCGTGGGGCAGTGTAAATTCGCTATTGTGGGGGTAGACTACTTCACCAAATGGGCAGAAGCCGAAGCATTGACAACAATAACAGAGCAAAAGATACAAAACTTTGTTTGGAAATCTATAATTTGCAGGTTCGGAGTTCCCAGGGCAATCGTATCTGACAACGGAAAGCAGTTTGACAACGCAAAGTTCAAGGAATTCTGTGCTGAGCTCGGAATAAAGAACTATTTCTCAGCTCCGGCACACCCCCAATCGAATGGGCAAGCAGAAGTTACTATCAGAACCCTAAAAGCTGCCCTGAAGACCAAGTTAGAAAACCTGAAAGGAAAGTGGGTGGAATGCCTCCCTGAAGTATTGTGGGCCTACAGGACCACCACCAGGTCAGCGACCCAAGAAACCCCGTTCTCTCTTGCTTTCGGAACTGAAGCAGTGGCACCAGTGGAGGTGGGGCTCCATTCTCCTAGGGTTGAATTCTCCAATGCTGAGCATAATGATAAATCTCTCCTGCTGAACCTCGACACCCTGGATGAGAAGAGAGACATAACGCTCCGTCGCACTCAAGACTACCAGAGGAGAACTGCGAGGTATTATGACCGAAGAGTTAGGCATAGGAGCTTCAAAGCAGGGGACTTGGTGCTTAAAAAGTTCCTACTTGCCAGAAAGGATCCCACTCATGGAAAGCTAGGACCAAATTGGGAAGGGCCTTTCATTATTTCTAGGGTAATCAGGCCGGGGAACTACGAACTACAAACCGAGGAAGGAAGGATCCTACCTCACTCTTGGAATGCAGAACACCTTAAGAGGTTTTTTCAGCAAGTCACCCTTGTAGCAGAAGAAAATTTGTTGATTCGCGTGGTTGACTCAATAAAGTAGCAAATTTTTGGTTTACATAGTTATAGCTATCTAAACATTCCTGGAGCAATGAGCTCTGAAATTCATGGTATGGGCCATGTAGCCCACAAAGGGAGCTCCTTAGCAGATAATAGAGCCAAACAGCTCACGAAAGAGCTGATATAGCTCATCCATAGAGCCAAGTAGCTCGCGAAAGAGCTGATATAGCTCATCCATGGAGCCAAGTAGCTCACGACAGAGCTTAAATAGCTCATTTTTAGAGCCAAGTAGCTCACGAAAGAGCTGATATAGCTCATCCATAGAGCCAAGTAGCTCACGACAGAGCTTAAATAGCTCGTTTTTAGAGCCAAATAGCTCACGAAAGAGCTGATATAGCTCATCCATAGAGCCAAGTAGCTCACGACAGAGCTTAAATAGCTCGTTTTTAGAGCCAAGTAGCTCACAAAAGAGCTGATATAGCTCATCCATAGAGCCAAGTAGCTTGCGAAAGAGGTTATATAGCTCGTCCATAGAGCCAAGTAGCTCACGAAAGAGCTGATATAGCTCATCCATAGAGCCAAGTAGCTCACGACAGAGCTTAAATAGCTCATTTTTAGAGCCAAGTAACTCACACCAAAGCTTAAAAAAGAGCCCAGTAGCTCATGATAAACTCACATTTATAAATCAAAGAAGAGCCCAGTAGCTCACGATAAACCCACATTTACTCGTGGAGAACCTCCTAGGCAATTAGAGCCTGCGGGGACTAAAGTAAAAAGGGAGGCCCAGTTCTCCCTCGACCTCGAGAACTGCAGAAAAATCAGGAACATCCAACCTGAAGGGCCAGACCTCCTAGCACAAAGGGGGTTCGGACAAACTTCCAACCCTGCGAATGGAAAGCAAGTAGAAGGAGGACCAGAGCAAGAAGCTGCAGCTCCTAGTCGAGGGATGAACCAAAACCTATAATATGGAGGCCTATCAGACCTCGGGCAGCGCTAGCAGACGCGAGTTATGCGGTCCTTTCCCAGCTAAGTCACACATATGACGAGCTGGTAAGAAGGCATGAGAAGATATGTGGTATCGGTTCTTGTCCTGATTAATCAAGCGAATCTAAGAATAACCTCCAACATTAAAGTCTTGATAAAGACCTTAGAAGCGTTAGCTCGAACCTCTCTGAAAACTAATCAGACCTCACAGGGGAGTTCGGGGATAGAAGCTCTGAAAACTCTTTTAACTTAGTCAGATTACCTCCAAGAAGCTTGTAAATCTCCTTCAAGATCAGGGAAAAGAACTCTGCATGAGTAGGGCTCGATGGGGTCAAAATCGAAATCCGTGCGCTGGAATCACAGGAAAGACATAAGAGAGGGACATCAAGGTCATAACTAGTCCAAGTAAGTTCAAAGAAGCCAAATCCGATCAGTCCCAAAGAGCCTAGCAAAGTTTTGCTTCAAGGAGAGCTCAGCACCCCTCAAAGCAAAAAGGGGGCAAGGGAAATATATCAAATGGATCAAGCATATACGAAAACAGACTTTAAAATCAAAAGAACTTCCCAAAGAGCAGAGACAACAAAAGTATATCTCAGCAAACAAATTGTTTCAACAAAAAAACTATTATTACAAAATTCTAAGCTTCTGGAGGAGGAGTAGACAGAAGATCCTGCGGCAAATCAGGTACGACTTCGGTGAAAGGCCCAGAGGCCGGAGTGGTTAGATTTTCTGGAGTACTTGATCCAGGAACCTCCACCCTGTCGGTCGAAGCGTCTGGAGCAAGAGCCTCGTTCACAAGGCCAGCCGAGAAAGATGCAGCTTTGAATATGATAGGAGGAACAAACACCTCCTGCTCTAAGGCTTCAACAGGTAGAGGTGGGAGACTTTCCTCGACATCAGAGTCGGACTCCTCCAACTCCTCCTCAGTAGGGACAGAGAAATTGAAGTCCAAATCCTTAAAGGTCTTAGAAGCTTTTCGCTGAAAAGCGAGCCACCCAGAAGCCCATTGAGTGGTAGCGCCATCCTCCAACTCGGCAATCAAATCATTTTTCTCCTTCAGCTCCTCATGAAGGGCCTCGTTCACCTCGTAGATGGCCTCATGATCTTGCTTCAAGGTATTAAGAGAGCAGCTGGCGTCGAAGGCATCCTGATTGGCCTTGGACCAGAGCTCAGTCTTGTGCTTCAGCTCATCCCCTGTAATCCTTAGCTCATCTCGAGCCTTCTTCTCACCCACCTCAGCCTTGGACTTAGCCCTTTGAAGGTCCTGGAGCTCTGAAACTTGCTTCTCCATCTTATCCTGAAGGTTGTTCACCTGAGCTTTAAGCTCCTCGTTCTCAAATGAAAGCTCAGTAACCTTAAGCTCATGGGCCTTCAAAGCCTTGACTGAATCCTCTGCAGAACGAATCCTACCCAGTAGTCCCTTTACATGAAGAGCCATCTAAAGAACAAGAATAAGAGCAAATATCAGCACTAAGGACTAGCAATAGCTAAGAAGAAACATAAAAGCATAAAGGCTTACGACAGTGGCTCCCTGAAGAGCTGAGGCGATTGCTTCTTCGAGAGGCATGGAGCAAGCCCTCTGGATATCGAGGTCAGAAAGAATGGACGCCATGGCCCCAGCGGCGAGCTCAGCATTCTCAAAGAAGGAGTCTCCTCGCTCCTCCATCTTGACACTCTTGCCCTTGTCAACCCCAGGCTTTATCAGAGATGATTCGATAACCTTGCCTGAAGGACTGAACATAACTCTCTCAGACTGGACGTTAGAAACGAACTCCCAAGCCCTTTCGACCTCGGACAAGGTGGGAGAAGCATCACCCAGTTCGTCAAGCTTAGGGTGAGTGGCCTGGAGTTGTAGGGAAGAGGAAACCCCTGCATCAGAGGGAATGGGGGAAGGTGGAATTTGGCAACCCACAGCCAAAGCCGAGGTGAGAGGAGGCGTTCCTAGCCTTTGAGCTTTAGCCCTGGTGGTAGGGCTCCTGCTGGGACTAGTTTCAGCTTTTCTTTTGCTGCCTTTCCCACCTCTTTGCAGTTTAGCAATCTTGGCTTCGAGCTTCTCCGAAGATAGCTTCATTATGGAAGAACCTGGGAGGTCTGAACCAGGACGATTAATCAGAATAAAGAAAGGAGAAGGAAAAAGACAAAAATAAGAGAAAAACAAGGAGATTACCTAATATTTCGTCAGGTCTGACGACTGAGATCGGAGACGGAGATTCTATTGTCACCTCGGGAAGACTGAGTCCCTTTGCAACTAGGACCTGAAACTGGATGAGCTTAGAATACCTTCTCGGAGCGCACCCAGACAGTCTCAGCTTTGCCTCCTCGTCCTCTCTGCTGAGCTCAAGCCTGGTACCTGAAGAGTGACAACAACAAGATTCAGAAACCTGCCATTTTCAGAGCAAAACCCGATTGATTCAAACAAATGACTCACCCAAATTCTTGGGATAGGATCAAGCTCTAGGGACACCAAGGGTATCCGACCTATCAGTGGGATCATACTCCCAGCCTGTACCCCCAACAAAGAAGAAATATTCCTTCCAGTGCTTGTGGGAGGTAGGAATACTAAATATAAGTTGCTTAGCGCTAGTTCGCTTCGAGGCGTACAGGAAGCCTTCCGATGAGGTCAACTTTACATTGAAATAGTCCAAGAATAAGGGGAGAGAAGGAACCCCGAGCTTCAAGTCCTTAAAGAGAACCAGAAGGCCGACTAAGACACCCCAAAAATTAGGGGAAAGTTGAGAGGGACACACGTTAAAAAATTGAAGAATAACCTTCAAAAAAGGATGCAGAGGAAAGCGAAGACCATTCTCAAAGGCCGCCTCAAAGAAGCAGACCTTCTTATGGACTTGGGCGACGTAAGGAGTAGAACTTTCAGCGCAAGAAGGCTGGACACCAGAGGAAAAACCGTAGCGGGCACTGAAAATCCTAAGGAGCGAGGGGTCAACCTTACTAGGTCCAACAAGCTCGGCCTGCTTAAGAGCAGCTCCCAGATACGAAGAGCCGCTGGATAGCCCAGCCCCACTGACCTTCCCCTTACCTTTGCTAGGCTTGGGAGAGATGGAGGCAGATGAGGAAGGAAGCTCTTCAGCTTCAACTTCGGGATTGAGAGCATCGACACCTGGGAAATTATCAATTTCCACACCCACTTCCCCTAATTCGACATCCTACTCGACGGACCTACCACCTAGAGGGATCGTAGAGGATTGAGCAGCTCTGGAAGGAGTAGACATGATAGGGCAAGAAAATGGGAGATTATAGAGGCGATAAGGAAGGGGAACACTAACCAGACACTCCCTAATAACTAGGGGATTAGCACAGTAACTGTCGACGCTAAGGATCCTCACGATGGAACCCCAGGTAACGAAATGAGACAGAGGGGACAAACAAAGATCACGGTTCCAAAAATAAAAAAACCTATAGGCCCAGAATTGCAGCAACCACCTCGGATTCGAGGGATCCAGAGCGAGTAAAGATGAAAAGAGGAAGGGAGACGTACCTAGCTACGAGGAAGCAACGAACAAGGACCCAAAAGCCGAATCGAGAGAAGGAAGCACTACGAGCGATCAAATCGAGTGCAGATGATACAGTCTTGTGAAGAGAATCAGAAAGCATACAGTCGCAGAAGGATCTAAAATTGTGAAGAGGGAAAGAAGATGAACAGTGAGAAGGCATTTTTATTTTAGCCGTTTGAACATTTAAAGTCTGGGGAACACGAACTGAAACACACGCGGGAATCGAGGGGCTCATGATTGCCTGGAACCATCAAAGATATGTCACACACGGACAAGCCAAAATCCCCCACGTGCGAGTTTGGCTTGGTCTAAAATAGCTCAGCCCTCGCCCAGGCTCGCCTGAGGTAAGGGCTGGGGGGCAACTGATGATACCAAAAGAATATCCAAAGTATGAGCTCAGACCAAAGAGGTTAACCCAGGAGGGAGGTCGGATAATCAATCCTGAGCTAAGGGAAGCCGACTCAGAGCTCGGTCCAGGCAAGGTGATAGAAGAGTTATAGAATGAACGACTGGCCAACAGCAAGCATTCCCAAAGCAGTAGGAAGCGACAATCAAGGCGTGAAATCTCAATCAACCAAGATCCTCTCCTAATTAAAAGGGGAGTCCCACGAAGGAAGGGAAAAGATATCGCCGGGAATCCCTTAAGAATAGGGATCATGCTATAAATATGGGAGAAGGCCTTCTTGGAGAGGGATCCAGATTCACAAGAGGCAACCCTAGAGGCGAGAGAGCCAGAAAAAACCCTAATTTCTTTCATATTGTATGGAATAAGCACTCAAGTGATCAATAAAGAAAAAGGAGCAAGAGCCTCCATTGAAGAGTGGACTAGCCGAGCTCCAAAGCCGGGGAACCACTATATTTCTTTTTGTTTACATTCCCATAGACTCCCCTGAATATTCTATTGCAAATCACGAGAGCAATTTAGCTCAGACCCATCTTAATCATCACGGTTAAACACCCCCTGCTCATCCACGGTGAAAAAGCATCATCAGAACCTATGCGTCTTTACCAATTCGGTCTGTCCGGTGAGTGCTCATGACTAAGCATTGTTGACCGACTATTTCAATTCAAATTCGTTATATTATATTTCATTAATTTAGAGTAGAATATACCAATAATTGATTTTATTATATTGTGATACAATTATTTATGCACAAATATAATGAAATTAAATGATTAATAGATAGTGATGATACACGAAATTGTCTTCATACAAGATCAACAGTCAAGAGAATGATAATGTATAATTAAAGGGTAGTAAATAGATAATTAATGACAATCAATGGTAAAACGGTAAATATAGTGTCAACACCAATATTTATAGTGGTTCAGTCCGGGTGACCTACGTCCACTTTCTTGAATGATAGCGATGGCGGTCGATCTTTATTAATGCATCAAGGTACTCCGGAGAGTTTACAGTGCTTAGAGAGAGGGAGAGAGAGAAAACAATGTGTGTAGGAGGGTGTAGTGTGTGTAGAGGTCTCAAGAAGGTGATGATCATTCTCCCCCTCCATGTGAAGAGAGACTTACATTATACAGGTTCACCAAAGGCGGTGACGAGGTGACGTGAGGAAGGGGTCTTCCAATATTTTGGTAAGTACAATCTTGGTAGGAGTAGATTTATTTGGTAAGTATAGTTAAGGTAGGAATAGATCTCCGTATCCCGTCATTCTCTCCCTCGTGCTCCTATTCCTTTGGATGAGAACTCTTCTATGTTGAGCTTGACCCTCATCTTGAGCTTGAACTTGTCTTGAGTAGGCTTGGACTCTTCCGGGTACTGATGATTTGGGTCTCCTTCCACTGGGTTGACCCAGCTCTGGTCAAACTTTTCTTGGGCCTTCTCGATTCATTTAGATTGGGTTTGATCGGGTTAAATTCGGGCTCATCAGATAGAATTAAGTTAAAATTAAAGTATAATTTTCTAGAATTCCACTTTAACATAGTTATTTGCACTAGACCACATATTCAAACTAGTTTTTTTTTTCAAATTAAGTAGCCATATATAAGCTATTCTAATATTCTAATTAATGTCTTAAACTCGGGTGCACGTCAGTTAAAATTCAATCTAACTTCAATACGAATGTACTTGCGTTAACAGTTCTATCCTAACCAATCCATTGGGTATCGCTAACAGATATAAAATAAAAGGGAGGATAGATAGAACAAATTGGCCTCCTTGGTTTTGGACTTGATTTGTGTCAAGAAAAATTATGATTAGTTATTACAGATGGGCTTGGCCCAAGGCCCGTCTTAGGTTATGGGGCTCAACTTGAATAAAAGATTCACCAAGTCAAAACTCAATGGGTCTAGCCCAAAAGAGATCCACGTCTAGCTAGACCCATCAAAGTTTCGAGAGTCACTTCATTAAGAAGTAAGTAGTGTCTTTCAAAAGTCTCATCCACGCCACCTTAGAGTAAGGAGTGAGGAAATAAGACCTGGTTTTGAGGAGAGCTCCACAACTGCCTTATCCTTTGTGAGGATGACTCCAGCTCCACTAAATTAGTTTTTTAGTTACTGATAAGGTGCGTCCACTAAATCACTCTCATAACTCTCGCAATCTAACATCTCTCAAATCTTGTATCTGACATCTCTCTCATATCTTGTAACTCGCATGAGCTCACTTTGTTCTCATCTAATCTCTCTATACTCCTACAACAATAAAACACCAAGTCATCCTAGCTCTTCATAGTGGTATAGTCACCTTGACCGAACTACTTAAATTATGACTTACTTGAGTCTTTCTCTTTATTTTACTATCTGCATTAATTATTTGACAGGTGGTGTGTAAAACTAATTTGAGCATCATCAGTTTGGCACCATCTCTGGGAACAACAAAGTTTTCACTCAACCATCCTTTTTTGCACCTATGACAATCATGATGAGCACAAAAATATTGCATATTTGACGGCCTCATTTCATGCTTTTTAACTTAACTTTGCATTTAATTACTTAGAGCTAGTCAAAGTTGTGAATAAAGTAAAAATTTTGATGTTACAGGTAATTATAGCGTAAATGATGGATTTAGGAACCTTGTAACTAAGTGTGAGATGGATATATTAAATGGGGATTGGGATGCTTGGAAGGTGAAGAAACCAAGAAAAATGGATTTTGGATGAAAACCTTTCAAAAGGTTTGACCATAAACCTTCCGGAAGGTTTAGCCCACTGGTTTTCGCATTATTGACATAGTACTATTGTTTGTCCCATTTCTACCATAATCCACTTCAAATCTAAAAAGGTACAAAACATGAAACTTGTAGATCTAGATGTCCTCTATATTGTATCAAAATGTTAACTCAATCGGACAGTTGGATAAAAAGTTATGACAATTCTACCAAAACTGATCCTCAACTGTCACCTTCCGGAAGGTTTTGCCCAAAATGCCTGGAACGCTTGCAACTCATTCTCCACTTACTTGGGGGTTCCACCTATGATTCTCCCATTTTTCCCCTAAAATATTTGACATATATACATGCCTCCTACACCCAAAGTCAGCAAAGGAAGACGAAGGATGGGAGAGAAGGAGAGAGAAAGATGGAAGTATGGTGCGTTGCAGGACAACCTTGTCATAGCCTGTCCAAGCATCAAATCACTTCCTATGGATGGGAAGCTGATTAGTAGTCAAATATAACATATTATTATGTCTTTTTTGGACTAATTATATTTTGATGGATTCTAAATGATGACATTTCAGGTTCTAAAGTGAAAAAAGGTTCAAGGATGACGAATAGTACATTTGAATGTAAGACCAGCACATTGGGGAATAAAATTGAAGAGCGTGGAGCAGAGTAGTAAAGTTCGAACGCCACCTACAGTTCGAACGTCCATTTGAACCAAGCAAAGACCAGACCGCTGAGATAAGATGGGTTACAACCAAGAACCAAAGCCCTAGAGAACCACCTACCGTTCGAACGTCCACTGAAGCACTGACGAGATCAGACTGACTGAAGATATGGGTTGTTGAAGAAAATCTATGACAAGTTCTACATGGAGTGTGGCAGGAGATTTCCCTAGGGGACCACATGCCATTTGACGTCTGAGTGTTATGTGCAAATCCCAGCTGGCGTTTGAACGTTCTTAGAGTAAACACAGTAAAAACGTTCGAACGTCACCCACCGTTCGAATGCCCTTAGAACAAAACCAGCAAAAACGTTCGAATTCTAGATACCATTCGACCGTCCTTGACAGACTGCCTGTAGAGTGGGTGGGTTTTCACTTTGACTTTGGCAACGAGGACTATTCATCCCCCCCCTTTTGCCTCATCCTTGCCTATAAATACTCTCATTTGTTGGAGAGAAGGAGACATTCAACACTTGTTCTTCTTTGCCTTAATTTTTTTCTTTGTTAGAGTTGGAAAGTTTAGACTCCCACTCCTTTCTCTACAATAATGTTTGCATTTCCATTTACATATGAAGTGTAGTTTCTTTATTTGCTTCTAGTCTTTACATTTATGCTACTATACTGGGAGCTAGCAACATTCGAACGCAAATAACGTTTGAACGGTGCGACTCAGACTATAAAAGACTATAAAATCCCCAAATCACTCTCAAATCCTCAAAACCCTAGGTCCCCTTTTCATCCCACAGACCTCGATTCACCCTTATTCTTCTAATACACCCAAAATCGACCATCCCTAAGCCTTTCCCACATCAAAACCTTCAATCCCACACCAAGAATCCTGAGTTTCAGCAGCTTGACAACATCCCCTCAAGAAAACTCATGTTCGAACGCCATGCCTCAAATGAAAATCCCTGCCAGGCGTGAACAACCAGTGAACCAAGAGTCGAAATCTGTCATGGAAGTGATTGTGGAGAGAGAAGTAAGACAAAGAACTAAGAAATATAATCAAACTCGGTTTCCTAGTGCCTTAAAGGTCGAAAGGTATGAAGATTTCTTCTATAAGCACTCAGTTGTTTGTGAAAGAGATGTTGTGCTTTCTGATTTTGCTGAGATTGGGTTGTTAGAAGATATGGAAAGGATAAATTGGGTGTGGTACTTGAGGAATGGAGGGGAGGCTGCCGTTGACTTGGTGAGGGAATTTTACTCCAACGCCAAGATCATCAACGACGCGATTCGCACCGATGTGAGGGGAACCCACATTGATGTGGACAAGGTAACTATCATGGAGATAAGACAAGAAGTGCCTCGGGTAGATAAACCCACATACCCTCCCAAGAAAGATGTACCAAAGAATGTGGTGGGGAAGGAGTTGACTGGGGTATCCATTTTTTATGGGGGAATAGGAAATTTTTGAAACAAGGGGAACTCACCGAAAAATTCAAAATGCTCAACCTAATTACGGTAGCAAACTTGGTTCCCATAAAACGAACGAAAGAGGTCTTGCCTAAAATGGCTCGACTACTCTATGTAATTGGGAAAAGGCAAAGTATTGATATCCCTTCCCTCATATTAGGAGAAATGAAAAAGGCATGCGATGCAAAAAAGAGTGCACTGCCCTTTGGCACCTTAGTGACTGAGATATGCATGGAGAATGGTGTGAGGTTCAGACCCAAGATGGAGATCCAAAAACCAATGGGCCCACTCAACAAGAGCTCTTTCAAGAGGAGCCAAGGACATAGTGGTGGCCCAGCAACAAGTCGAGAGGTGCCACCAGGCCAAGGAGAAGATGAGGTGCAGGAAGAGCTAGATCGAGAGGAAGAGAGGGAGCTAGAGAGAGAATACATGCATACTCAGGAGCAGCGTGATCAGGCAGGCCCCAGCATGCCCCGACGTTCTTTACGAGACATCATGCTTAGCATCAAAGCTAAGCAGGACGAGATCCTTAGGCTATTGAGGAGGGGAGATGGTGGAGCCACTAGAGTTGCAGATGGTGGAGATTGAAAGGAGATGTCTGTTCTTGTGTGGTTGTGGAGGTTTGTTTGTTTAGTTTGTTTATGTGTTTTGATGGATACTTTCAAGTTTTTTAAGTGATTTTGTTACTTTTTCTTTATGAATGAATTTAATCATTGATGACAATGAATGATAAGATATTGTGAAATTGAATGATTAAGTTTATCACTATTTTATGTTAAATGCATTTGTAGAATTAGCATGTTAATATTTTTTGTTAAATAAATGATGAACGAAAATGGATGTTGAGATTGTTTGTTGAAGTAACTAATAACATGATCAGTTTGACATATAACTCAACAACAGAGACTTAAAACCGAATCTCTTGGAATCTAGTATTGTCTCTATGCTTAAATTATCAAATGTACATTAGTATTTGTTATTCTTAAGGTACAAAATGGTTGGATTCGAAAATGGAATTGGTATATAACCAATATTCCCTGGAAAATCCGACATAACCAGTGGAGATAACTAAGGATACCATGGTGAGTTTTGAGCCTTACGATGCTTTAGAGAGAATATCAACATTTACTCAAGAAAGGTTTTTCACTATCTATCTTTGAATTATCTCATTAAATTTTCTTTGATTGGCACTACTAAAGTGATCTATTGGCATATCCCACGTGAAATACACGCATATCACACGTACATATGCACATACTTGAGAAATGATTTTAGGCCATCTTTTGATTTGACTTTGAGCCTTAACCATTTTTTTTTCCAAAATAATATCCCTAGTCAACCCCGCTTGAGCCTTCAAAATAATGATTTCTTTTCAAGACACCTATATGAAAACCAAGCCACAAGGACACTATGATTGACATACCATTGCTATCTAATTTTCTTACACCCTCTTATGAAGCAGTATGGTACAGAAGTGAAAGAGAAAAGAAAATGACCATGTCAAATTTTGTTCGAAGAACAAAAATTGGTGGAAACAACCTAAAAGGAAAAGAGACAGAAAAATAGGGAATTACCAAGAAAGTGAAAAATGAGAAAAATGAAAGAAAGAAATACCATTCTTTGGCAAAACATCAAAGGAAAGAGGTGTGCTACACTACATAAACAGAGGATAGCTCTTGAACACCATTGACATCATTTCGTTAGCCACTAACCTCTGACCATATTACAACCTACGAAAAGTCCTAATTGATTGCAAGTTTGATGCATATGCATATTGTCAATCATAAGTTGGGGTATGTTAAATAACATCTCTTTAAATTGCATCAATATTCTTTCATGAGATTATGCCAAGAACATGATTAGTCTATTTTCTAAAAAATTTCACTCCTTTATTACATTGTGCACATAATTTTTGATTGGTAATCTTCTGATTACATGCCCCATGAGAGAAAAGTCACCATATTCGGAGCGAATCTTTTGCTGAGGGCATTCCTAAGAGAGATTTGTGGAATCAAAGCTATCCATGGATGGTTGTAAAGGGGAATGATTGTTATATACCAATTCTTATTTCCAGAATGACTATCCTACTACTCAGGAAATTTCAAATGCTAATGTGACAAGTGCTAACTTTTGCATAAAGTAAGTACCAATGAAAGAGAAGCATGTGGAATGAAAAGTCAAAATTGAGGGTTGGGTGTCTCAAAGACTATGATGCTAATTTACTTTGATCAGCAATCTCACATATGCAGTTGTTCGACCGAAGTTTGTGGGTAACTTTACTAGAAACACTCACGAGACAACACTCATCCACTAGGGTAAACCTAGGGGTTTAACGTCTTATTGCATAAGCTAAATGCAACCGAATCACCTATGAAAAAGGCGCTAGAAATAGAGTTATACTTAATTATAGGGACTAGCAATATCTAGGTTGGGAGGTGTGATTAGTACTCAAATATAGCATATTATTATGTCTTTTTTGGAATAATTATACTTTGATGGCGTTTAAATGATGACATTTTAGGTTCTAAAGTGAAAAAGGTTCAAGGACAATGAAAAGTACATATGAATGTAACACCAGCACATTGGAGAACAAAATTGAAGAGCGTGGAACAGAGTAGTAACGTTCAAACGCCACCTACCATTTGAAGATCCATTTAAACCAAGCAAAGACCAGATTGCTGAGACAAGATGGGTTGCAGCCAAGAACCAAAGCCCTGGAGAACCACCTACCGTTCGAACGTCCACTAAAGCACTGACGAGATTAGACTGACTGAAGATATGGGTTGTTGAAGCAAATCTATGACAAGTTCTGCATGGAGTGTGGCAGGAGATTTCCCTAGAGGACCACATGTCATTTGACGTCTGAGTGTTATGTACATATCCCAGCTGGCGTTTGAACGCTCTTAGAGTAAAAATATCAAAAACGTTCGAACGTCACCCACCGTTCGAACACCCTTAGAACAAAACTAGAAAAAATGTTTGAACTCCAGATACCGTTCGAACATCCTTGACAGACTACCTGCAAAGTGGGTGGATTTTCACTTTGACTTCGGCAACGAGGACTATTCATTCCCCCCTTTTTGCCTCATCCTTGCGTATAAATACTCTCATTTGTTGGAGAGAAGGAGGCATTCATCACTTGTTCTTCTTTGTCTTAATTTTCCTCTTTGTTAGAGAGTTGGGAAGTTTAGACTCCCACTCCTTTTTTTACAATAATGTTTGCATTTCCATTTACATATGAAGTGTAGTTTCTTTATTTACTTCTAGTCTTTACATTTATGCTATTACATACATGTCTTTATTTATGTCTTGCACTTCTAGTGTTTGAGCTCCATTCTTTCTTGGAGGAGTGAAACTCTTCCACTTTTATAGAGCTTTGTCAAAGTCGTGAAGAGTGGAACGTGATTCACTCATTCTTTGTTGAAGATTAGCTCTTTGTTTATTGTGCTTTTATTTTTGAAACGTCCTCTACTTAAAGGGGTGAGTATTACTCACTTTTCTAGCTTTACCAAAGCTATGAGGAGTGAGTAGTTTCTCATTCACTCTTTAGTAAGAGGTGAAGAGCATGTATTAATTATTCGGATGTTTATATTTATGGACCGTTCTAAAGCTTAACGTTTATCCCCTTGTTTATTGGATGATTGACTGCACCTAGCAAAGCTAAGGTACTTTGTATAATCGAGAGTCTTTCTATGACACGGATGACTCTTGCATGGAAAGACTCCTCATTTCAAGGCAAGTACCACGACTGGATCTTCATGACTACCCTTTAATCATCCCCCTTATTGTGCTTTATTTAAAGAATAGAATATTGAAACCGTGGTTGAATGTCTTGTAGCAACTTTGGTGGATTGCAGATGGGTTAAGTCTCGGCACAAACTAAACTTCTAAAAAGACATCGGAACCATGGTCTTAATTCTCACATTCATTATCTTCCGATTAATTTGCTGTTGACACGGAAGTTAATTGAGTTATTAAGCATAAATATAATAAACCGGATAATTGATTACATGTCCTGATCCTTGAACTAAAGAGTTATTTTTTTTCTTCCATTTAAATTAATTTTATATTTTGTCCAAAAAACCTTCTTGGAAAGAATTTCATATTTAATCTAGGAAAAACTTCTCAATCTTACAATAATAAATTTCAAAGGTTACAATCCATTGGTCTCCACCACTATTTACGTTGAAACACCAATACAACAAGTTCCCCGTGGATTCGACTCCGTACTCAAGCCGGATTATTACTACAACTTGACCACCTCCACTTGGGTGTACACATTTCGGATCAAGGTAGAAGCCTGCACACACAGGCTATGGGGAGCCTCATGGATGAAATTGGAAGTTTATCTTCACCATATATTCAGCATTCCACAAGATTTTGAAAGGTGGCAACCTACGCTTAGAAAGCACCCAAGGAAGAAGATGAATAGTAGTTAGAGAAATTTATGTTTTTGCATTTTTTTCCATCTATTTCACTTGTAGTTTATTGTAAGACTCTTGTAAACTTCATTTATTTTACTTAATGTCATTTAGTTCAAGTGTATTGCAAGTTTAATCTCATGTCCTAGATTCCACCATTGTTGCATTCAAGATTTACATTTCAAGCTTTTTAGTTGGGTATTAAATTCACTTATTTTTCTACTTTCACTTCTCGTCATTTCAATACAAGTTTTAATCTCCATTTCAATACCATGTCTCTTTACATTATGTATGTCTTTCCTTTTACTATGATTAGCTAGATTTTAAGTTGGCTAATCCAAGGAAGAACTCCTCTTGGGTGTGCCATTTCAACTCATTTTCTTTTCTTCTCTCAAGGTAAGTTGGTTCGGTTTGACTGGATTGGGGTGAGGACATGGTTGTGAGTCTTTGATATCCCATAGACTTGTCACAGGGTATGCTTAGATCCTCATCTCTATTTTAGTCCCGAGCTTCTCACGAATCAATGGAGCATCTAGTCTCTATTGGCGGAAGGTTTCAAGTTGAGTTGACATTCCCATTGGAATGACCTATTCAGATTAGCTAACACTTGTTTTTCTTACATTTTTAGCAAAAACACAATCACAAACTCAAACTCAAAATATTTTTACACTTTTCTTTTGTTTACCAAAATCACCTTCCACACAAATTCCCTTCCTTCACTGAGGAGACAACCTTGGAATATTTTTTCAAATAAAACACGACATTCGAAAGTCTCTTTGTGCTTGGTGAACACTTTTTGTACACACACCCATTTCATTCATTCCACATTTTATTCACCCATCATTGTTTCGTTGTCCTATTTCTCACATCATTCCAAGGGAAAGTGACACTCTCTTTCACACATAAGCTATATGCACATTTAAGGGATGACGTTGAGAGATTAGGATACTACAATGGAAACCATCAAGCAAATCACCACTAGATCCATGAATCATCATGAGAACAATCCACCACATAAGGAAGAGGCTACTCCTCCGCCAACCAATCCTATTCTTACTCGCAGTAGATTCTGGAAACGATGCAACTACTAGTAACCCAGAATAAGCAAATCTTATAATTAATGCTTGCTGGACAAGGAGGTGCATAGCCGGGAGAGCATTAAGCCAGGGGAGCTCCTTGCCCAGGACGCCCCTTTGGGCACCCACTTTAGGGATGCCCCTCATTAACACCACAGAGCAGCTCCTCCTCCTCCTCCTCCATCTCCCTCTTTACACGTTGGAGACCCTCATTTCTAAGTGGATGAAGGGGAAAATCAAAGTGTAGATCATGAGAGCCATTTTCATGAACCATCCAAAGGAGTCCCCAATCATTGGGACGAAAAGATCAAGGAAGTACAGAACCAACTTGGTGACCTCTACAATGCCATGAAGGCGCAAGGACTAAAAACTGTTGAGTACCTCATAAGGCGCACTGACACAACTTTCATAGTCGATGTGAAAAATTACACCCATTTCCCATAAATTTAGAATGCAATTGGTGGAACTATTTGATGGCACAAAAGACTCATTGGATCACCTCCACACCTATAAGTTTTTGATGCAACGACATAATGTTCTTGACGATATCATATGCATAGCCTTCCCAAATGCCTTGAAGGGATCTGCCTGACAGTGGTTCGCCAAGCTTACTCGGCCTCCATAGGCTCTTTCGCCAAACAAACCAGGTCATTTGTGGCACATTTCATTCGTGGACACCACCACCAGAAGCCTGCCACCCACCTGTTCAACACAAAACATGATTAAGATGAGAGTTTGAGGAGTTACCTCACTCATTTTAAATAGGAGGTCCTTCAGATAGAGGAGACTGATGACAAGGTCATCATAACTGCCTTTCTAGGAGGTCTCCACTTATCGAGTTTTCCCTTCTCAGTTATGAAATGACCATTCAAGAGTATACCAGAACTATTGACAAATGCTAAAAAATATATTAATGTTGAGGACTTCACCAGGTCCAGGCAAGGTGAATTCTCACGAACAGGGGAGAAAAGGAAGGAAAGAGACACATACGATAAGAGGGAGAGTGGAAACAAATGAGGTAGGACAAAAAGGGCGCCTGCCAAAGACTGACTTGGTTCTACCCCTAGAGAGAACAACAAATATTCACTCCACTCAACGCCACTATTGGGCACATCCTGCTTCAAATCTAGGATAACCCCGTGTTGAAGTCACTAGGAAGAATGAAGTCTCCTTTGAACCGCTGGAATCCAAGAAAGTAATGTCACTTCCATCGCGACCACTACCATGACATCGACGATTGCTATGAGCTCAAAAGATAGATTGAAGAGCTCATATAACGCAACCAGCTACTCTAGAATATCGCTAGTAGAGGCCAAACACCACCACTAGCTCGCAACCAAGATGAACAACAACCTCTGGGAGAAATCCAGACCATATCGGGAGGGCTCACAGAAGGAGGAGAGTTCCACTTAGGGATGACAGTGGAACGAGAAAAAGCACGTATTCGTCCAAACTCACCCTGTTTGGACTGAGGATGGACTATGCATATTGAACGGTGGATATATACGGAGATACCCATATAAACCCATGCGGGGATGAAGACGGGGATGGACTTACCCTAACCTCCGCCCCGCCCAGTCCCCGTTACCCGTTAAATATATATATAAATATATATATATTAATAAATAAACTCTCAATTAAAACCCTAGGCCTAACTTACTCCTCTTCCTCATACAACGCCGCCCCCTCTCTATTTGTCTCTCTCACACACACAAATGATGATCTGAGTATATGATGTAAACCCGCACCTTTTCATCATTCATCTTCATCTTTAGTTGCTACAAACCTGTGCCTCCTCCTCTTCGAGACTCTCACCTCTGGCCTCTCCCTACTTCTAAGTCGATCGATCCCTAGCGTCTCCTTCTCTTTGAGTCTTAGTGACTCTCGTTGTCTTATCTTTGAAGCCACAAGCTAGTCACAAGCATCCCGAGTTCTCCATAAGCATCCAAAAGGTGACTCTTTGTCTTTTTTTTTCTAGATTTAGCGTTGCTATACACACACAATATTTTTATCTCCACAAATGAAAATCTATATATATGTTTAGATTTATATATGCATCTAACCCTAACCAGCTATGGAGATAACCCTTAAATTGATCACTGTTCTAATGATCTGCATTATTGTCCCTCTGTTCTGCACATTGTATTTATATTCTTGGCATTTGAAGCTGCTTGCTTTTTTGGAAATATCATTTACCATTCAATTTAAGTTTTCAGCCAGTCGTCAGATTGGGCATGGTTTGACGGACTTGATCTGTTTGTTATCCTCTTTTTGGTTGCTGATGAAACTATGGGAAACCAAAAGAAAATTTTGACTCTTATTTTTCAACTGAGCCAATTAATTGTAGCTGTATTGTTTAAGTTCTTCATTTTTTGGATTCTACGTGATGCATAATGTTGGAGTTGAAATTTCATTCTACTTTTCTCAGCAAGCAAACTGAGGCTTTTTGTTTGTTTCAAATGAGATGCTTTTATGTGGGTTATCAATTTTATGTGATGCAAATTTTGTATCTCTTTTCAATTTAATAGTTAGTTGTGCTTATGGTGCTTTATTTGTGTTATTTCAATCTGCTATAATGTCATTCATTTAACTATGCATGATTGTAGTTGATTACTAGCAATGGAAGGAGAAGAAGTAAAAAATAATATGTTGGATAAGGCTTAGGCTTAGGCTTAGCCTTGGGCTTGGGCTTGCGCTTGGACGGGTACGCGGGTAGCTGGGATGGGGACGGGGATTATAAATTTACCTACGGACGGGGACGGGGATGAAAATTATACTCGTAACGGGGGTGGAGTGGGGTTGAGCGAAGGTTTTTTAAGCGGGTAAGGTGATAAAATCTCTACCCCCCGCCCCTAATTCGGTCTATTAACATCCCTAGTCTCACTCAGTCATGAAGCCCTATGCAAAAAGGCTAGACACACCGATGATCAATGCCCATCCAAGTCGCACAGGTAGGGAGGTGATGAGATTATCTCCATTTCAGATAAGGACTTAGAAGAAATTCAGCACCCCCATGTTAACCCACTAGTGCTAACTATGAATGTTGCAAATTTCCAAGTTCGAAGAATTCTTGTGGACAACGGAAGCTATGCGGACATCCTATTTGTAGAAGATTATGAAAAACTCCACCTTGGAAGAGAGAGGTTGTATCCCACAAGTCACCCCTTATTAGATTCGTAAGAGAGAAAGTGTACCCCTAGGGTCCATCACATTGTTAATCATCGTCGGCACAACACCCCAAAGCTCCATCGTGATGGTGAAATTGTTGGTGATAGATTGCCCATCTGTTTACAATGTCATCTTAGGGTGACCCGCTTTTAACACCCTATGTGAAAACCTGGGTAAATTTAATTTTTTTTAGAAAAAGGGCAAAATAGTCATTTTGTCACTATAATGCGAAATTAAAATATGGGTTCTATAGACATCGTATGACACCACAGACTTCTGCATTGGATTCGTATCACAAAATCTGTTCATCTTATCGAATTTCATCGAATTCTGAGATAGTCAAATTTTACATGTCGTTCGAGGCGACTAGGTGGCAATTGACCTCACAAAGGTCCCCAAAAATAGAAAATTTAAAATTTCCTTAAAATTGAATATAAGTTTAAATAAAATTAATTTGAACTTAAACCGGGATGAAATAAATCGTTTTGGGACGAAAAAGAACCCGGATAAGTGAGGGGCACGTGGTGCGATCTGAGCCATGTATTTAAAATTATAAATAGGGACTTAAATTTGATATTTTGGCACAAATTATCTACTGAATATAAACCTCCAACGTGTGAGAGAAAGGCGGAGAGAAAAAGGGTGAAAACAAAGAATTCTCCTTTCGATTCTCGTAGTTCCGTCGAGCCAAGAACTAAAGTCGATCACATCGACGAGGGCTACGCAACCATGCCAAGAACAAGGAATTTCACCAAATATCCAAAGAGGAAAATTTGTAAAATCAAGAGCTTTGGTCTTTTTTGGTGTTCTAGAAGTCTTCTACACTTCTATTGAGGTAGGATTCCCTCCTACTTGGTTTTATTTCCATCCTATGATGTTCATTTGGAAGGGGGTTGGTATGTAGAATATGTATACCACATGTTTATTGTTATGGAACTGAGGAAAAGGGTGTAGAAATGGCTTAGTCTAGTTTCTAGCATGATTTTGATATATGGGAGTAACTTGTGTGATCCCTTGAAAAAAATTGGTTTATGTGGGCATGTTAAATATTATATTATGCCTTTGTGATTAAGTGTGATCGGCATGAAATTGTGTAAGGCCATGCTTGTGAATTGTGTTGGAAAGACATGTTGTTGTGTGCTAATTGATGTGTTGACATGATGAATGATTTTGGTGATTATATATTATTGATATAAATTGCCATAAATTGAATATGTTGATATGTGGTTTAATTAATCCATGTGATATTCATACATATGGGACATGATTGTTATTGCAATGGTGCATCAAATTGCATATGCACGAAAACATCTCATCACATAGTTGTTGTCAACACCACACTTGGTGATTGACGGAAGGCTTGGGAAAGTTAGGCCGAAGGCCTAGCTGAGCCACATGGTTGAATGATAAATTGGGTTGGGATAGCAAGAAGTGACTAGAAGATCCCTCAGGTGAGAGACCCGGTGATTGGATAAACCGTTGGTGGAAATCCATGAATTTCGTGTAGGTTGGGTGACCTTTGGTGTCAGTCCATGAATATCTACCCCAAGAAAGACCCTAGAATTTTAAATGTCATTCGATGTGTAACATGGATGACGGGTTCACACACATTGACACTTGCATGTGTTGAGGAGTCGAAAATGGCTCAGATTGTATGCTTGAATGAGTCTTACCTCATTGCATGACTTACCAAAATAAATTCCATCATTTGGTTGCATATACTTGATTGAAATTAATGAGAATGGTTATGTGTTGTATGTGAACATTTCATGTGCATTTAGGGGGAGTAGCCTCTGTAAGGAGTACTCTATTGAACGTGACTCACCCTATATGGGAAATATTTCAAGTGTGGAGTATACACTAGTGGATAGATCTCATTCGATCCATCAAGGGTGAAAAGGGGTCGACATGTGGCCTTTAAACCATATTTTGTAAAACATTGTGAAAGTGATGTCTTTGACATATAAATTCAGGTGAATGAAAGTAATAGAACTTGTAGGTAACAAGTTTTATGTTAGAAATGTTGTTAATCATGTATGGGATGATTTTGGTATGTCTTGGAATGGGTTTGAAATAAAAAATGGTGGAAAAAGGCAAACTGGACAGACTGTATTGGTACTATGTACCGGTACAGTGCACTCCAAAGAGCAAACCATGCCGGTATGTAGTACCTGTACACTTTCTCAAATTTTTTACTTTTAAATGTGTTTTGCCATACTTTTGGCCTATGTCTCCCTTCCCTCCAATGATGTAAATGGACCCTAATGAAGTATAATTCATGGTATATTGGACCTGAGTTTGATCCAATGAATAAGTGAAGCCGGATTACTTTTATGGGTTATAATCCCAGTTAAGAGAAGTTATCACGTGGTGTCGGGTTAAGAGACATCCATAGGTATTTCAGCCGGTTGATAGGTTATCAACGGTTAACAAATGGCTCCCGGATTTTGGGGTGTCACACCTAAGAGTAGTGCCCTCTATTTACTATCTCATCCTCTATTTTCCAACCCCAACTTGAATTGGAGTGGTCCGAAGAGATCAGGTTACGACAATAGAATGTTCTGTCTCCTTTACGAGGGCCAGGAAGCCACAAGAAGCCCCACAAGTAAAGGTGCTCGACTCCAGAGATAATGATACTGTAGAGAAAGGAGATCCAATGGAGGAACTCACACCAGTTGTCCTGGACATGGAGCATCTAGAGAAGAGGGTGCACAATGGTTCCTTTCTCCCTGAGGATCTAACCTGCTAGCTCGTGGATTTCTTAAGGCAAAATATGGATTTCTTCGCATGGACACATGAGGACCTTGAAGGCATTGACAATGAGGTCGCCACCCACCGCCTTAACATTGATCCCCGTTACAAGCCTGTTCGTAAAAAATTGAGAAGTGTCTCCACTAAAAGGGCGTTAGCAATGGATAAGGAGGTGAGAAAACTAATAGAAAATGAAACAGTCAAAGAAGTAGCATATCCGGCCTGGCTATCAAATGTGGTAATGGTAACTAAGGTTGGTTGAAAGTGGCGCCTTTGTGTCGTCTTCACTGAGCTTAATAAGGCATGCCCTAAGGACAACTACCCATTGCCATGAATCGACATCCTCATTGACGCTACTATTGGTCATGAGCTGCTTGCATTCTTTGATGCATATTCTGAATATAACTAGATCAGTATGTATCCCGCTGATTAGGATAAAACATCTTTCATTACTCTAAAGGGATCCTATTGTTACAAGGTTATTCCCTTTGGACTAAAGAATATAAGAGGGACATACCAGCGACTGGTGAACAAGATGTTCCAGTTACAAATTGGAAGAACAATGAAGATATATGTGGATGATATGTTGGAAAAGAGCCTCACTGCAACAGACCATATAGGTGAGACCTTTGATGATCTTAGATTGTACCACATGAAGCTGAACCCTAAGAAATGCTCCTTTGGCATCTCATCAGGAAAGTTCTTGGGCTTTATGGTTAACTGCTTCAACTTTAATATGGTAAACTCAAGCGTAGGTTGAGCAAAGTAATATAATTCTTGGAAGACCAAAGTCGAACCCTCAAGGAATTGTGACAAGAAAACAATCACACAATTAATAAAACAAACTTAAAATTAGATGGTTTGTGAAAAAAAATTGTTGAGTGGAGAAACTTGATTTAAATAATTAAAACAGTAATAAAAAAAAATACTAGAGCATCGGGTACTCCCTCTCAATTCTATATAATATTGATTACTGACTCAATTCTTAACCTGAAACAAGAGTTAGATGTCGGTTGATTCAAGTAACAAGTCAAGTCCAAAATCAAAAGTTATAATCAAAGGATTATTTAGGAACCTGAATAATCGTCCAATTATATTATTTTACGCAATGATGATTACCTCAAGCATTGAATAACTAGTTATTTACTCGCAGAAAAATTCAAGCAATTGATGTACATGGCACAACGACTCAAGGATTTTTACTGAATAAAAACTTTACTAAAGGATCAGAAGTTAAATCTACAAGGTGTCATAAATCATTAAGCACAAAGTCAGTAACAATACCATACTTCCTTGAGAGGTTCTCCCCTAGCCCTAGTTTAGCCTTCTAGCCAGACATGATAATAAATTGCAAATAAAATAATACAACTCGTAAGCAAAAGGTAGGTTTTACAAGGTCTTCCATTCGTATTTATAACTTCATTGGAGAGAAGGTTGATATTCATCAGAATTCCTAGTTTGGCATTACCAGATCCTTGATACACATCCAGAAGCGTGTTCCTCAACCGTCCAAACGCAATTTTTAGAATGCTTCTCCTGCTATTTTCACCTTTCTGCCACTCGCGTTTGGACGCGTAATCTTCATCCGTTCAGACGCAATGTCTAGTGTGTTTCCTCTTGAACTATGCTTCATCCTTCCACAATTTACCTCCAAGTTTTGTGATATTATCCTGCAAAAATAGACACAACTCATATTTTATCAGCATAACATTAATTCTTAAACAAACTACTATACTTATCACACTTTCATAATTTAATAACCAATCTTTACATTAATAAATGTAAATATTGGGCCTTAATCATCCACAAAAGCGGAATTGAGGCAAATCAAGATAAGATCAAAGCCTTTCTGAATATGACATTGTGATTGTTAAAAAACCTTACTTTCCCTTAACCCCTAAATACTATCCCTCAAGGTATGTTTGAAACATGTGCAAGAAGGGGAAAGTCACTCTCCCTTGAGATAGTGTCAAAAGAAAGGGCAATGGAAAGGAAAATGGGAGGATGAAAATATGGTGTGTGTATGCACAAAAATGCTACCCAATCGCAAGGAGACTTTCGTGGGTCGTGTTTTACTTGAAAAGTGTTCCAAGGTCGTATCCACGGGGAAGGAAGTAAAACAAAGTGGAAGCGATTGTGAATCAAAGAAAGTGTAAAAATCTTTGTGCTTAAGAGTTGTTTGGTGGTGTGTATTCTGGAAAAAATGCAATGAGAATTAAATGTTGGCAAAGTCAAGAGGTCACTCCAATAGGAATACCCTTTTAACTCCAATCCTTTCTCCAATAAAGAATGAATGAACGATTGATTCGGGGGGAGCTAGGGACAAGATTGGTGAGTATCTAAGCATAAACTATGGCTAGGTCTACGGGATATCAAAGACTCACCAATTTATCCACTCTCAACCTCGTCAAACTGAACCATTGAACTCAAAAGGGAGGGAGGAAAATGAGTTGAAATTGTATTCCCAAGTGGGGGTTCCCCTTGGCTTTGCCAACTAAATGATTTAGCTACTCATGCTTAAGATGGAAAAGACAATGAAATGATAGTGCATTGCAGAGATATGAAGTTATACAGCTACTAAATACAAGAAATCATCCGCTAAAAGTAAATGCATTCAAACCCATTTTGTAGCTAAGAAAATGAAGAACATTGGTACATTAACGGTGAAAACTGAAAGAGTGCATTAACTATAGTTTAACTTTAAGGATAATACCATTAATGACATTATAATGAAGTTCTAAGAATCCTTACAGAAGATTATAAGACAATGCAATGAAGGAAATGCAAAAATCTCAACTTTCACTCACTAAGCACTGTTCATCTTCTTTCCCCCTCTTTCTCTCTTTGTATATCTATATATCCTCCCTTTTTTCTTTCTTTTCTCCTTTCCCGCCCCCAAAACGTGCATCAGAGATGCCCCCAGCTAGTTCGATGTGATTTCCAACATAGGACCCCTAAATTCAGGTGGGCTGATGCAGTTTGTGCAGGCTTTGTCCTTGCACCCAGCAGCCTCTCTCTCCTCTTTCCTCATTTATTATCTACCTTCCAAAAGTCCAAGAGGAAGTACATGTGGGCTGTTTTGTGGGCTGGATGTGTTAGAGAAGCATGGAAGATCCATTGGTGGGGCCCTCAAGATAGCATAGCAGTTGATGTAGAATCTGGGTCTGCCAGGCAAAGCGTACCCGTACGCGAACTGGTACGTCGAACTCCAGTATGGTAAGCCTACCAATACGCGTATCGGTACGGTTTACTCCAGTAGCCTTTGCATATCAGTACGCGTACCGGTACGGTTGGCTGCTTTTTTTGATTTTTTGATTTTCTCCTCTCATTTAACTCCTTTTCATCCCCATTTAATTCAAGTGGCATGGGAGAGCCTTCAAAAGCTATATTCAACCTTTTTCAACTGCAAACATGAAATATTAACATTAAGATTTTGATTAACATTACTCCTTATATTTAATCACTAAAAACACTCAAATAAAGATGATTAGCATGAACAAATTGTACAAAGTTTTGTGCTAATCACACCCCCAACTTGGATTTTGCTATTACCTTAGCAAAATTTAATTTCAAAAAAACATAGTGAAACTAGCAAATGGTAATCCACATGCAAATTATCTAAAATCCAAAATCCAAAATCCAAAATCAACAATCCAAAATCGCAATGCAATTAACAAAATAAATATGGACAAAATGGGGAAGAACTGTGATATTTCATTAATGTATTCAAAATTTGGAATACATGGAGTCAAATATCAAAAAGAGACAAAATTGGCTCACTCTCTAGAGATTCTTCTACTAGGCCAATGACTACATCTTAATCAAGTACAACCCAACCCAAAAGAAAAATAAAAACTACACACCCCTACTCCTCTTCTTCATCATTTTCATTATCCTCATCATATTCACTCTCACCCTCATTCTTATCTGAGTCATCATCATCACCCTTCTCCTCTTCATCACCTACTTCCACCACTGTGGAAGAGGAGGGTATAGATCTAGAAGGAGCATCAGCAGGTGGTGGGGGTCCTCCTGGGATAGGCCACCCTGGGAAAGTGTGCACGAACAGTTCCTTCATCATCGCCGCTATACCCTCATGGGAGCCTCTAGTGAATCCATACACTGGTCCATTGAGTGTACTGGTGCAGCTGTGGATGGCCCAGCGGATGAACATGCCCCTGGGGCCTTAGAACCCGCACCTGTTGTCTTGACTCTTTTTTCCTGGCTCATAGCTTTTCTTTTCTTCTTACTGGTCCTACCAATGGCACCAGTCTCTGGGGGCGTTTGCTTGTCAAACGCGTAAGCCTTCACTTTGAAGTACCTGCACAATCGGGTCACCAAGTTCTCAAATGGCAGTTTGATAATAGGCTTTTGTGTCTCCGCAAAATATTTCATTTCTTGCCAAATGAGGAGGGCAAAGTCAATTTTTTTCCAGGCACGACAGCATCCACAAGGTTAAACTTCTCTACCTTGGGCTTCTTCTCTGCACCCCTTGGCGATAAATTGCAATGGAGTAGCTTGTTTATCAACCCATGAGTAGGTTTCAACTTCCCACTTTGCACATTTCCTTTGAAGGTGTTGGGGTCCTCATACATCAGTTTGACGAGTTCAGTCATCTTTTTGGGTCGAGGAACATTGTCAGGGTAGACAGGTGAATCTTCTGATGGCCTTTTGTAATCCCGTAGGAGTTTAGCAATGATATCGGGGGTCACCACAAACATTTTTCCCCGAACGTTGGTTTTCAACACTTCAACTTTATCCACCTCAGCAACCCTAAGTGTTTGGTAAAATTCTCTACACATTGACAAATTGTACCCATCAACAGGCTCAAGCCAAAATTTTATACCTTGTGCTCTAATTATTTGGACCGCCTCATTCCTTGGGGTGAGAGAAATGGGGTCCAGGTACCATTCACAAGTGACCCCCTTGTCCTGGATCAGTCAATCCTTAACGTCATTCTTTGCCTTCATCTTCAGTTCACTCTTATCGACACTTGACCCCTCTCCACTCCTCTTTTGAACTCTAGGGCTTTCGGGTGGAGGAGATTCTGGGCCTGCGGTTTTGGTCCAGTCCATGCATTGAAACACTACCCCTACTACAAAGAATTCAAGGATGAGCGAGAGTAGACCCCCAATTGGTTCTTTGGCTTCAAGATAACCCTTTAACAATCGAGCCATTAAAATTCCTTAGAGAGAATGGGGAGAATTCCAGCGGTTTGAGGAGAATCGACACCTAGGATTCCAAATTCTTAGATTTCACCAAATTAAGGCTTACAGATGAAAGAGGTTTATGAATTTTAGAGAGGGATGAAAGTATTTGGGTTTATGGGTATTTCCGAGTGAGAGGGAGAGAGTTAGGGCAAGAAATGATATTGAGGAGTGAGGGTTTAAGATGAACAATTAGATTAAAAATCTTGACTTTTGGCATATCAGATGAAGTGTACTGGTACGACGAACTGCAGTAGGTAAGCGTACCGGTACGGTTTACTCCAGTAGCCTCAATGTACCGGTATGCGTACCGGTACGGTTTGGCTGCAGTTAGCAATTTCCTCTGCTGATCAACCCATCACTACCCCATTCCATTCTAGGACTTCCCCTTTTATTTCCTAATACTCTCTATATGACCTCTACTCCACCCTAAACGTGTACTCCACTTAAAATCACAAATTTTAGCCATCATGCCAAATTCATTAATGAAATTGCAATGCAATTTAAAATTTTTATACATTCAAAATACAAGGAATGGATTTCTATTGTTAATCACCCAAATGAACATCTAAGATACACATCATAAAATCCCTAATAGAGGCATTCCTCAGTCATGTCAAATATCAAAAGCTTGAGCCATATTTCTCCATTCCGAAAGCATGAGTTATTTAACACATTTCTCAAATGACTGAACTAAAACTACATGAACAATCCATAGTCTTAGATACTAGGTTAAAGTATGCACCTACAAATTAATTTTCAACTTGTGTGTGTGTGTGAGTTAAACAAGTAATTTGAGCATTTATGCAACAGGATTTACACTCGAATGGCTGGACAATCTCAGTTTCAATGCAAAACTCACCAAGGGACACTCTTAATCAATAACCGCACTCAAGTTATCCTGGTATGCACTCCATGTGTACATGTGATATAGAGTCTTGTGTTCAAAGCAAAGTTTAACTCACATTTAATCCAAAAATGAAGTTCATATAAGAAAGTAAAGCGGCCTTGGCATAGTCTCATGAATAGAATGCTCGTGCATTGGATAGTAAAACATAACTCATCATTTTCTTTGAATTTATGCACCTCCCATGCATCTCTAGATCACTTAGGACTTTAAAGGTTATAATGAGGCCTTGGGGTGATATCTAGGTAAAAGAAATGACGGATATAGGATAACAAAGAGAGTTGTTCCGAGCGAGAGACCTTTACTTTAGAAAAGCACTTTCCTTTTTATGCGATTTTGATTTTCTTATCATCACCGCTCCCTTTATTTCTTTTCTTTCTTTTCTTTGACAATTTTCCTTTCTTCTTCTCTTTCTTCCACCCCGTTTTCTCCTTTTCCTGTATTTTTCATTCTTTTCTGTTCAACTCATTGAGTTTCAACCTCATTCATCCATTTTATTTGAATTTTCACACCATACTTCCTTCTCTTTTATTATCATTCATAATTAGCACAAGGAACAACCAAGGTTAGGTAGATATTTCTTCTTTTTTTTGGCTTGGTTAAATGTGTGGCATAGAAAAGAATTTCAATTAGGCGCAATCATGACACTAGGGATGATATTTGGAACAAGAAAAAGGGAAAAGGCTCAAAATATTGAATGATAGCCTAAGTTCACTTCCAGGTCTGCATGGAAAGGCATTGCATAATCAAGACAAATCACTCTACTAACCAAAAGCATCGAACCGAAAGAAGCATAATGAGACTATTGAATAAATTTGATGTTGAAAATAGTTCTTTGAGTAATTGTATTTTCCCTCCAAAAAGGATTTGGCACTAAAGCTCTCATGGGTCCGTACTCATCTCCGCTGCTTATTTCAAGCTTAAAACATGAATCCAATTCGTAAATTTTCGAAATTACACATTTAAAAGTCACAAACATATGAGTTCGAAAATCAAAACATATGTGATACTCGTACATAGGATCAACTTTCATAGAATGCTCATGTGTAAAAAGTTCACAACAAAGATCAACATTTCATCCAACACACAACTTCTTCATGAAGGAATACATATTAACTTTTAGATATTTTCATCAAAAATTTTTAAAAATTTTACTTATTTTTCACTAATGCAAGCAAAAATCAAAATTTGTCAACAACCTTGGTGTATCATATAAATGGTGTACCTCACCCCCAACTAGAATTATGCATTATCCTCAATGCAACAACAAGCTATAGTATGCAATGAAAGACAGTAAAAAGATGAGTAAGGTAAGAGAACACCTCGCAATTGAGCTTTTGACAGAACCACCAAGATCTGGATCTCAGAGAAACCAATCTATACAACCAAATAAAGTGAGTGACATAAAAATAAAATTGACATAAGTAAATAGAAGGAACTGTACACTAGAAAAGATAAAAACTAGCTAATCCTCCACAACCTCTGGATACACTGAGTCAATTAAATCTTCCTCCATCATCTGTTCTTCAAAACCCTCAAAGAATGGCTTGAGTCTATGGCCTTTGACCTTGAATGTCTGGCCATCTTTCAGGTTTGTGATATCCACTGCTCTGTTAGAGTAGGCCACCTTGACAAGATATGGGACATCCCAATGGGAACTTAGTTTTCCTTGGAAAATGGAGAGAAGAGAATTATACAAGAGCACTTTTTGTTCGGGCTCAAATGACTTCCTTGTGATGGAATTATCATGAAAAATTTTAGCCCGTTCCTTTGAAATTTTGGAACTCTCATAAGCATCATTTCAGATCTCATCCAATTCATTTAGTTCCAATTTTCTCTACTCACCAGCCATTCTCAAGTTAAAATTCAAGGTTTTTATGGCCCAGTAGGCCTTGTGCTCCATTTCAACCTGCAAATGACAAGCTTTTTCATAAACTAGCTGGTAGGGAGACATGCCTAAAACAGTCTTATAGGCAGTACGACACGCCTATAAGGCCTCGGTCAATCTGACTGACCAATCCTTCCTGTTTGGGTTAACCATTTTTTTCAAGATATTCTTAATCTCCCCATTAGCTAATTCAGCTTGGCCATTGGTTTGTGGGTGGTATGCAGTGGATACTTGTGTGTAACTCCATATTTAAACATTAATGATACAAATGGCCTATTACAGAAGTGGGATCCACCATCACTGATCATTGTACGAGGCATCCCAAACCTCGAGAAAATGTTCTTTTTGAGGAACTTGACTACGACCCGTTGGTCATTTTAGTCTTGGTTGGGATAGCCTTTACCCACTTGGGCACGTAGTCCACTGCCAGAAGAATGTACAAATAACCAAAAGACATGTGGAATGGACCCATGAAATCGATGCCCCAATAATCAAATATTTCTATGACAAGGATGGGTGAAAGGGGTAGCATATTTTGATGGTTCACACTACCCAATCGTTGGCATCTGTCACATGCCTTACAATATGAAACACAGTCTTAAAAAAAGAGGGCCAATAGAAACCTGACTGAAGAATTTTAGCTGAAGTTTTCTTCACCGAGAAATGTCCGCCACAAGCTTGGAAGTGACAGAATGCAAGGATGTTCCACTGTTCATTTTCGGGTAGGCATCTCCTCGTGACTTGGTCTGGGCAATATTTGAACAAGTATGGATTGTCGAAGTAAAAATACTTCACATCTGCCATGAATCGTCTTTTATCTTTCGGGCTCCATTGTGGCGGTATTTGTCCTGTTGCAATGTAATTACAGATGTCAGCATACCAAGGATAAATTGAATGAATTGAAAGTAAATGTTTATCAGGAAAAGAGTCAGGAATGGGAATATGCTTATTAGTCTCTTGCACTACTAGCCGAGATAAGTGATCTGCCACAATATTCTCTACTCCTTTCTTGTCTTTAATTGTCAAATCAAATTATTGTAGAAGGAGAATCCATCTGATGAGTCTTGGTTTTGAATCCTGCTTAGATAACAAGTACTTCAAAGCAGAATGGTCTGTAAAGACAACAATAGGTGAACCAATAATATATAAACGAAATTGATCTAAAGCAAACACTACAGCTAACAATTCTTTTTCAGTGGTAGGATAATTCATTTGAGTCTCATTAAGTGTTTTGCTAGCGTAGTGTATAACATACGGTCGATTGTCCTCCCTTTGACCGAGCACTGCGCCAACCGTGTAATCACTCTTGTCGCACATGAGCTCTAAATGAAGATCTCGATTAGGTGGTCGCATGATAGTAGGTGTGACAAGCATACTTTTTAAATTTTTAAAAGATGTCTCACACTCATCTGACCACTCAAAGGGGACCTCCTTAGACAGTAATCAGCTATTGGAAAGATTTCTTTGGGACCTCCTCATTTTCTACCACTGTGACTCCAGATTTCTTTGGTACTACTTGTGTGGGACTTACCCACTCGTTATCAGCTATTGGAAAGATGATGCCCAAATCAAGTAGTTTTAAAACCTCCTCCTTCACCACCACCTTTATATTGGGATTTAATCTCCTTTGAGGTTGTCAGGAGGGTTTGGCATCCTTCTCGAGGTAAATGCGATGGGTGCAAATGATAGGGTTTATCCCCTTTATGTTCGCAATAGTCCACCCAATTGCTCCTTTGTGCTTTCTCAATACCTGTAAGAGCTTTTCTTCTTGTTCTGCTTTCAAAGTAGAGCTAATGACCACTGGAAAGTTTCTCCTTCGCCAAGATAGGCATACTTCAAGTGGGAGGGTAATGGCTTCAACTCTAGTTTTGGCTTTTGCTCATCTGATGGGAAAAATTTTCTTTCTTGCTTAGGTAACTCCTCAAATGTGGGAATCTAACTTCCTATCCCCATCAAGTCTTCCAATTTTGTCAAGGTCAAAAATTTGTTCCTCTAATTTCAACATTCCCTCCAACTCCATTTCCTCCTCGACCAAGGTGTCAATTCAATTTTTCTCATTCACTTCCTCGTCATCTCCTGGTTGTTTTGCCAAATTGAACACATTAAAATCCATAGTCATGTTCCCAAATGTCAATTTCATCAAACCATTCCTATAATTAAATAAGACATTAAATGTAGCAAGGAAGCCACGTCCAAGAATTAACGGGATGCGTATCTATGATAATAAAATCAACGGGGAAGTAAAAATTATCAAATTGAACTAAAACATCTTCCACTACTCCCCTTGGTGTGCAAATGCTACGATATGTCAGTTGAAGTGTAATAGAGGTGGGCTTCAAGTCCTCAAGTTGAAGTTGTTGATACACCGAGTAGGGGAGGAGATTGTTACTTGCTCCCAAGTCAAGCGATGCTTTCTCCACCCGAAAATTTCCTATGGTAATGGCAATTGTTGGAAAGTCAGGATCCTTGAATTTTGGAGGAGTGTTGGTCCTCAATATGGAGCTCACTTGCTCGGTTAATAATGCCTTCTTCGAACATTCAATCTCCTCTTTACCGTGCATAGATCCTTCAAAGTTTTGGCACATGAGGGTATTTTCTTGATAGCGTCAAGGAGAGGGATGCTGATCTTCACCTACTTTAACATCTCCAGAATGTCAGTATAATTAGCCACCTTGACCAGTGGCTTCAAACGATGGGAAAAAGAGGCAAGCAAAGAAGGAATAAACATGTTCTCATCTATCATATTTTCTTTTTCAACCACTACTTCATCTCTATTTTCGCTCACCTCACCTTTCTCGACCACACTTCCTTTGGCCTCACCCTCGTTTTCTCCTTGTATTGGCAATGCGGCTTTGGGTGCAACCTTTGGCACAACGGTCTTTTCAAATTATTTGCCACTTCGAAGAGTGGTGACCGCCTTGAGTTGTTCGTAACTCTCTTGGGTGGGTGTGGCCAATTCAACCACATGTTGACCCTTGGAATTTTCTTGGGGTTGAGCAAGGAATTTCTCCTTCTCTTGTTGAGACAACCTGATGGCATTGGTAATCATGGTGAGTTGGGCCAAAATATCTTTATTAAAGGTAGTTTGGCTTTGGATGAAGTTATAGAGGACAACCTCCAAGTTCCTCTTATGGGGAGGTTGGTAGGAGAATGGATTTGATGGTCCTTGATTGGAAAAGTTTTGTGAGGGAGGATTTTGTGAAAAATTCTGTGGTGGTGGGGTCAACGGATACCTTTGTGGATTGGCCCGTGCGTATTAGGAGCTAGACGCTTGCCCATGACTTTAGTATTGACCTTGTTTAGGTGGCATGGGAGATGAGTAAGCATTGGATCCATGAGGAATGAGGTTCTCATTTCTCCAATTAAAATTAGGGTGGTTAATCCACCTCGGATTGTAAGTGTTGGAATTTGGAGAGTATGATTGCTTAGGTTGATTGAAGGCATGGACTTGTTCATGTTATGCTTCCCTAAGCGCCGGAATGCTCGGAAACTCCGATGTGGAGTGCTCAATACTTTCACAAATAGAACAAACCTCCTCGGTACGTGATGCATCGGACACCTCCTGTCTCCTATTCACCTCAAGATTCTCTACTTTCCTAGACAATTTAGAAATTTGTGAAAGTAGGACTTCTCGGTCATTTAGATCATAAATCCCTCCCCCTTTTGGTTGACCACTCCCTTGAGGCAACGATCTTGGCACATCGGTTGGGTCGGTGATGTGCCATTACTGTGAATTTTGGGCCAAGGTATCAAAATAGTTCACCGCCTCATCGGGCTCTTTGTTCAAGAATTCCCCGTTGCACATCATGTCGATAAACTGTCGATGGCTTAGTGTAATTCCTTTATAGAAGAAACTCACTAATTGCCATGGTTTAAAGCCATGATGTGGGATGGACTGTAGTAACTCATTGTACCTTTCCCAGCATTAGTAAAATTATTCAATTGGATTCTCCGAAAAATTTTGAATTTGCTTCTTAATGGTAGTGGTTTTATGCACCGGGAAAAATTTATTTCAAAACACGGAGATCGCTTCTTCCCAAGATGTCATAGTCCGGGGAAGCTAAGTTTTTGTCTTATCACTTAGGGAGAATGGGAACAGTTTCATCCTTGCTATCTCTTCCATATTATAGTTAGGGGTAAAAGTTACAACTATTTCTTCAAAATCCCTTATATGTGAATAAGGGTTCTCACCCTCAATTCCGTGAAATTCAGGAAGTAAGTTCAACATCGCTGGTTTGACTATGAGGAGATGAACTTAGACCGGGAGAAGTATGCATGAGGGTGTGGTGCAACGGGTTGGTTGAAGGAAATCCTGCATGGACCTTGTCAGAGGGTCAATCGGGATGTTGTTCCCCTTATTCCTAGGTGGGGAAAAATGCACTTGGGGGTTTGGCTGTCAAGGTTGTTGCAATCCCCCATCCTCTTGAACATTAGGATTGTCACCTACATTATCAAAGTTGTTACCTGCATCCTCGGGTGGGTTTGGGTTAATATTCATATTAGGGTCCATGAATTGCCTAACCAATCGGTTTTGCTCATCCCGCCCCCTCATACAATAAAAGATGTAAAAAAAATGAAATGAAATTATAAACAAACAAAGATACATACACGAACCACGTACCTCAGCCCATGATGAAGGTCATGGAACTTACCTTTGTAGTTCGGAAATCACTGTCTTGGTTTGACACTTGCCTTCTTCGGCAACGACACCAAAAATGATTGTTAGAAAACCTTACTTTCCCTTAACCCCTAAATATTATCCCTCAAGTTATGTATAAAACGTGTGCAAGAAGGGGAAAGTCACTCTCCATTGAGATATTGTCAAAAGATAGGGAAATGGAAAGGAAAGTGGGATGATATAAATATGGTGTGTGTATGCACAAAAATGCTCCCCAATCGCAAGGAGACTTTTATGGGTCGTGTTTTACTTGAAAAATGTTCCAAGGTCATATCCACGAGGAAGGAAGTAAACCAAAGTGAAAGTGATTGCGAATCAAAGAAAGTGTAAAAATCTTTGTGGTTAAGAGTTGTTTGGTGGTGTGTATTTTGGAGAAAATGCAATGAGAATTAAATGTTGGCAAAGTCATGAGGTCACTGCAATAGGAATACCCTCAACCCCATCAAACTGAACCATTGAACTCATAAGGGAGGGAGGACAATGAGTTGAAATTGTATTCCCAAGTGGGGGTTCTCCTTGGCTTTGCCAACTAAATGATTTAGCTACTCATGCTAGAAATGAAAATGACAATGGAATGATAGTGCATTGCAGAGATATGAAGTTATAAAGCTACTAAATACAAGAAATCATCTACTAAAAGTAAATGCATTCAAACCTATTTTATAGCTAAGAACATTTGTACATTAACGGTGAAAACTTAAAGAGAGCATTAACTATCGTTGAACTTTAAGGAGAATAACATTGATGACATTACAATGAAGTTCTAAGAATCCTTACAAAAGATTACAAGACAATGTAATGAAGGAAATGCAAAAATCTCAACTTTCTCTCACTAGGCACTGTTCATCTTCTTCCCCCTCTATCTCTCTCTGTATATCTATATATCCTCCCTTTTTTCTTTCTTTTCTCCTTTTCTCCCCCCTAAAAACATGCATCAGATATGCCCCAGCTAGCTTGATGTGATTTCCAACATAGGACCCCTAAGTTAGGTGGGCTGGTGCAGGTGGTGCAGGCTTTGTCCTCACACCCAGCAGCCTCTCTCTCCTCTTTCCTCATTTATTATCGACCTTCCAAAATTCCAAGAGGAAATACATGAGGGGATGTTCAGTGGGCTGGATGTGTCAGAGAAGCATGGAAGATCCGCTGGTGGGCCCTCAAGATAACAGAGCAGTTGATGTAAAATCTTAGTCTGTCACGCAAAGCATACCCGTACGCATACCGGTACGTCGAACTCCAGTAGGGTAAGCGTACCGATATGCGTACCAGTACGGTTAACTCCTGTAGCCTCAGCTTATCGGTATGGTTTAGCTGTTATTTCTGATTTTTTGATTTTCTCCTCTCATGAGCTATCCCCTTGATCTCTTTTCATCCTCATTCAACTCAAGTGACATGGGAGAGCCTTTAAAAGCTATATTCAACCTTTTTCAACGGCAAACATGAAATGTTAACATTAAGATTTTGATTAACATAACTCTAATATTTAATCACTAAAAACACTCAAAGAAAGATGATTAACACGAACAAATTATACCAAGTTTTGTGCTAATCAGATTGCCCACCGCAAACACGGAGCTCCAACACCTCAATGGAAGAATTGCAACCCTAAATAGATTTGTCTCCAAGTTTGCAGACAAGTGCTTACCCTTCTTCAGAATTCTTTGGTAGGCTTTTGAGTAGGGATCTGAGGTAGAGGAAGCTTTCCAAAAATTAAAAGCTTATCTAGTTGTGCCCCATCTCCTTTCCTATGCCATAGCAAGAGAAACATTATACTTATACCTTTCTGCTTTCTCGTCGGTAGTGAGATTTGTTCTCATTAAAAATAACAAAGGAGTACAAAGACCTGTCTACTACTTGAGCAGGCCATAATGGGGAGCAGAGATAAGGTATTTAGGGCTAGAAAAGGTAGAGTCATACCATCATTGTTGTCATAGATTAGCCTCTAAAGAGAATTCTGGAAAAGCCAGATGTTTCTAGAAGACTCCTTAAGTGGGTAGTAGAGCTGCGCGAGTTTGATGTATAGTACCAGCCAAGGGTAGCCATCTAGGCACAAGCCTTGGCGAATTTTGTTGTCGAGCTCACACTATCGGAAGAGGAGTGTAATAGACCTGCAACATCTCCACACGACATCCAGGAAGCCTCATCAAAAGTCCAATCGCCAGAAGGAGACACCCAAGTCCCCAACCTATATGCCCAAGGCATACTAGGGCCCAAGGCAGGCCCCTTGACGTCCACCTTGGCCTCCAATGCTCTTTCTCTGCCACCTCCCTACACTACGAAGTCATCGTACTGGAAGCTTTATGTGGATGGCTCTTCAATAAGCGAAGGAAGTGAAGCAGGCCTAATACTCATAAGCCCCGTTGGCACTCCAATCAAATTTACCGTAAAGCTTCACTTGTAGCCTCCAATAATGAATCAGAATACGAAACCCTCTTCTCCATAAAATTTCTAAAATTATAGTTTTGCCTCTGAATTTTTTGAAATTATAGATTGACCGTAGAATTTATTTTTTTTAAAAAAAATCTCTAAATTCTACTCCAATCAAGATGGTAACCAATGCTGAGTTAAGTGCTAGATTTGAAGCACATGATTCACGATTAGATTCACTACAAGGATCAGTGGATTCTCTCCAAGCATCTGTCACCTCAATTAAAAGAAAATATGGAAGCCTTGATGGCCATTGTCCTATATCAAAAAGGTGAAAGAGTGGAGATGCATGCAAATCATGATTCCTCCTCATCGGCTATCAATCAACAACCAATGCTCGCACAAGTCTCTCCACCACAAGTCCCAGTTCGAGAAGACCCAAGATTATTTGATTTTGATAAAGGAGTTAAATTACAGGTTGGATATTTTCACCAGGATAATAACCCTGAGATATTCCTTGATTGGTTACATAGCATTCAAAGCTTCTTCAGTTGGTATTGTTTGACCGATGAGAGGAAGGTATTCTTTGTAGAATCAAAATGGAAGGGTATAGCAAGACTTTGGTGGGTAAAGTACTAACAAACTCACTTTGATAGATCATAGGATGATATGAAGACTGTTATGACCCACTACTTTGTGTGTACTAATTTTAAGCAACGAGCTTATCTACAGATTACACAATTGAATCAAGGGAGTATGTTTGTAGAGGAGTACACAAAAATTTCTAAAGCTTAGCCACTCGATTAGAGTTCCCAAGGATTAAGGATGTAATGATTTCCATATACAAGCAAGATCTCAATTCACAAATTTCTACGAGTTTAGTTGCAAGTAGACTTTCAACCATGGCAGTAGCAGTTCAGGTTGCCGATAAGATGGAAGATGAGTTGAAAAAGAGATCTTATATGAGATCTTCTATGGCTCCTTCAACCTGGAATGAGAGAACTATCGTAGATGCAATTCAGGATAAGTCCACTAATAAACCCTAAGAGAATACTTTTACTCCAAATAAATCATCCTAGACTAGTGCTAATTCTTCTTCTCAAGTGAGTACTAATTCTAAGATGAGATATTTTAATTGTCTTGGTTTTGGTCATCTTTCTTTTTAATGCCCTTCAAAATCTATTGTTGTGGTTGAAAAGGAAAATTCTAAGATGCATAATGATTCTGATGAACCATAATTTGAAACAGAGCTTATAGAACCTCTTGAGGTAGGTGAGATTAATTTTGATGATTTGGATGATGATCATTTTATAGGTTTTATCCGTCTTTTACTTATTGCTAATAAAGAAGTTGCTAATGGGGAGTTTATTCACCGAGGAAAAATCTTTCTAACAAGAGTTTGTGTGAAGGACATATATGTTCGTTAGTGAGTGACATGGGAAGTTGCACAAATGTGGTATCAGAAGAGGTCGTGAAGAAACTAAATTTGAAAGTTGAACCACATCTGGAACCATATCATGTAGCATGGATTACTAATACCAAACTGAAAGTTGATAAGAGATGTCCAGTTACATTCACTATTGGAAGTCTTAAGGAGACCGTCTTGTGTGATGTGTTGCCTCTCAAGCATTGTCATATACTTTTAGGGTGGACTTGGATATGGGATCGTGATGCACAATATGTGGGGCGTGTTAATACCTATTCTTTTTCAATTAGAAGAAAGAAGTATACTCTTACTTGTGCTACGGATGCGCGTACACTACAATTGAAAAAGAGTTCTTTATTGATTCAAAGAGCTTCTCCATTTGATGGTATTCTTGGCCTTTCTCCTTACTTGCCAGAGTCAAGTTCTTTTCAGTAGGAGAGAATTGATGGCGCAACCATTGGTTGGTTGGACCAATACAATCGAATTTGGAAGCCTAGGTGAAAGACTAGGAATTTTTGGTCCAAAGGCAAGTGTAATTGGTAGTTTTTTATTATTATTATTTGATTTATGAGTATTTATTTGATTAGGAGTATTAGTTAGAGTTTAGCTATGATATTATTATAGAGTTTTAGTAGGATAGGGATTTGAGAGTTTGATTATTAACTCTTTTAGTATTTTAGTAGGAGAGTAGTTTTTATTTTAGTAGGACACTTGGCATATAAATAATTGTGTAATCCCAACAGCACCTCTAGAAGGGGGTCCCTAGCCTCACCCTCCTTAAGCATGAGGGTCCCGAAATCCTTCATAGGATAGGCCTTCATAGCTTATAATTTTCATTCCTGGTCTTTTGGAAGCGCCAGGAGCCTTAAAAAATATGGTAAACTCACATTTGATAGAAGAGTAAAGAAAAATAACAGTAGTCGTGCCAATTCTCTTGGGAGTGTCCCATCTCATCATCACCAAAGCCTTGTCGGCCTCCTAATCCACCACCAACAAAGGGGAAGCAAGCTTTCCAACTATGACAATTAGAGTCTAGCCCTGTAATCAACTTTTCTTCCCTCGGAGTGAAGTAACACCAACCATAATTGACTAAAGTCATGAGGAGTGAGTAGTATCTCATTCACTCTTTAGTAAGAGGTGATGGGCATGTATAACTCATTCAGAAGTTATGTTTATGCATTTTATTTATGTTTAACATTTTATCTTTTGATTGCTTATTGAATGATTGCATGCATCTAGCAAAGCTGAGGTACTTTGTACAATCATGAGTCTCTTCTAAGACAAGTTAACTCTTGACATCGGATGATTCTTTGGTTCCTTGCAAGTACTCACGCTAGGTATTCATGACAACTTTTCAATCTTCATTATTATATTTCTCTAACTAAGAATTAAATAATATAATAGTTGTCGGATGATTTGTCGAGTTGCTTGCTTGTTTATCGACGGATTGAGTTCCGACACTAACAATTCTTATAAATCTATACAAAGACATTGAAGTCATGCTCTTAATTCTCACAGTCCATCTTTATCCTCCAATTAACTTGCTATTGACATAGGGGTCAATTGAGTTGTCAAGCTCCAATATAACAACTGGATGATTAACTACATGTCCTGGTCCTCGAGCTAAAGGGTGACTCTTTCATTTGAGATAATCTTATATTCTGTCCCAGAAACTGTATAATCATCATAACTTCAGTCACTTTGGTCTCTGTCACTAATTACTTCAAAATACCAACAGTAGTTCCATGTGGATTCGACTCCGGACTTAACCAAATTATATCTACAACATGACCACCGATACTTGGGTATACACATTTCAGATCAAGTCAATTTCTATTCAAACTATGGTCTTACAATATCATATAATTAAACATGGATGGGTGTGAAAAAAGCAAGAGGACTATTTTTTGGGGATCACTGTTTGTCGTATCAATAACTACGTTAGTACGTCAATACTGCTAATAATACAATGATGGTAGCCATATAGTTATAGATTCTATAGGTTATTTGTATCATTCAAGGCTTTCATTGATGGCTTTAATTACTTTCGTCTAATATTGTTTATTGATGGACTATTTCTTAAAGAACAATATACATCAAATATTCTTTCGGCAACTAAAAATGATAGTAATCAAGGTATATGATGTTATAATTTGTTCGTTATTGTTTCTTTTCATTGCCACTATTTGGTGTCACTGCTATTGTTTATAAAATTTATGACTTAAATATAATATTGTTTGGTAACATAACAAGTTTATTCCCATTTAGCGTTTACGTCGGTTGATTAAGAGAATGAGACAAATTGATTTTAGTTTTTACAACAGTTGTCTGAGATTTTGGATCCTAATATCGAGCTTACATTTGTGTTGCTAGCCCTCAAAAGTGGGTGTACTTTCACGTAGCTTCCATGCGTATGAAAAGTAATCGTATAGTAACTTGGAAAAAAAATTAATGTCATCTCCTTAGGGAAATCTTTGGTAACCAAGGATGATTAAACAAAATAAAAGTTATTTGAAGTTGAGAATTGTTGGTAACAAAGTAAATTAAAGGTAAAATTCAATAAGAGAAATATCCAAATAATCTTCGAATTTCATTCCACCTACGAAAATAAATTTATACTTTAAATCTATAACTCATCCAAGTTCATAATCAAACTCCCTCGAACGGAGACATTCAGTAAAATCTTATTTAGTAAAAATAGTTATTTTAGTGATAAATAAATTGACGGAAGAATTTGTATCCCATTGATTGCAGGGAATCCAATAATCATTTATACCCAAACCAATTGTCTATGAATGATAAAGGATATGGCCAATTAATTCGGATTCCAAAAAACAATTATTCAATTATTAAATAACATACATCGTAAAAACCCTAGTTTACAGTGTAAACCCTAGTTCATAGGTTGGGAATTCTATCTTTGATTATCCGGAGAAGAAACTATCACTCATGACTATAAAAGTAAAGCAAAGTATTGAAAAAAACATAATTAAATTCAATAAATAAAGATTGATTAAAAAGTAAATAAGAACTTGAATGTAAAAAATACCTTGTATTGAAGACTGAGTTAAAGTTGATTGCACAAAATGAATTTTACTTGGAATTAAAAAACAATAATTATAAAACTAACGAAATAAACTAAAAGAGAGCTGCTAGAGAAATTGAGAAGAGTTGCAGAGAAGAAGAAAGAGAGGCAGTTAAGTGATGATCTATTCGTCGTCCAAAACCTTCTATTTATGGAATGTGGAAGGAAGATCTTCAAATTCTCTCAATCTCTTTGATGATTATTTTCCCAAAAATATCTCCTCTCCCTATTGGTAGAGAACCTCCAAAAGAAATGACCAAATCAGCTTTAAATTAGAATTTCCATTCAAATTTGTTGTCGACCTACCAGTAGAACCACATTTTGTTACATAACCGATTAGTATAACATTGATCAACTACTGGTAGAAGCTTGATCTTCAAATCCTTATAGCTACTTTTATCGGTAGAATCATAGATCACCTATTGGTAAAACTTATTACAGATAACCTTTCTCCCGTTAGAACCTAGCTTCTCCTATTGGTAGATTACACACTATCTTCTTTCCTACTGGTAAAACTTAACTTCTAGTGGTAGATTCTTCATTTTTAGCACTCTCCTACCATTAGGTTTATTATCACTAGAAATTTTTTCCTGAATTTATTCTCTAAGGCCTCCGACTTAATTTTTAATGGATTTAACTCAATTTAACTTGTCCAAAGCCATTATCATGATGTTCCACATCTACCTTTCTCTTGCACTACCTGTAAACACAAAATCAATGCATAAATCGCCAAACAAGCTATGCAAAACAAGTTAATTTACTCGCAAGCCCAAAGTGAACATGTTAGCTATAAAATAATACAAAAATAAGCACTCAACACACTCCTAAGTTAAGCTTTACTAGTCCCTAGTAAACATCAAACTGTGGAACACAATAAAATAAAATAGATTCATAAACATCCAAAGCAATAATCAACAAACACAATTAGACAATTGAATTCCAAAGCATAAATTTTAATGAACTCAAAACAATTAGAATACAAAAGATGTATTCATTCATATTCCCATAATCCTTCAAGTACAGACTTGCATCAAAATAAAATAAAGTGTAACTCCTCAAGGTTCTTCTACATAGGCTTTACCAAAAAGAACTACTAAAACCTTAAACTAGAAATCCTAAAACATATAGACTCAAATAAGAAATCAACTTGCATCATCATTATTCCCATTAACTGCATCCTCATCTCCACTATCATCTTCACTATTCTTTTCCTCTCCTTCACCCTCCTCCTCATCTCTTCAGTGTCAACCACAGTATCAGAAGGTAGGATAATATTGGGGTGAGTAGATGAAGTAGAAGAAGTCTGTGGCATTGTAGATGGAACCAGAAGTGTAGTAACCATAGGAAAAGGATCACCAAGGAAGGCAAGCTCAAAGAGTCAAAATATGATCAGAGTAAGCATGTCAATGTTCGAGCCATTATCCCCAACACAATCCCCACAACACTCAAGGAAGAAATCAAGACCCAAACCCATGAAATAAAATCAAAAGGAAAGGGTTTCATCATACCTTGATATGTCATTGACTCAAAATCAACACAGTAGTAGATCTTGATAATTAAAGATGATGATTGATGCCAAAGCTTTGGAGGAAGATTTCTAAAGTTTTTAGAGAGAATGAGGAGTGTTTAGAGTGAGAGAGAAATTTTAAATTTAAACAAAAACTATGGAATTTTTGAAAAAAATATTTTAACGCCTTAGATCCTAGACCTACCAGTAGGTGATGCACGATCTACTAGAAGTAGGACCCTCTATTTTAACACATACCGATAGAACATACACTATCTACCAGAACAACTCCAGAATTTCTGAAAAATTCCTATTTTCTACTTCTTTTTAATTTCTTCCTTTTCCTTTAACAAAGAAACCTTAAAACTAATTCTAGGCTCAACAAATACCTAATCGTAGTTAATCAAAAATAAAAACCTTAAACACTCAAAATATAATGATCAAATTTTGTGCCAAATTCTAAAAACATACACAATATAATTCAATCCAATAAAAACTTAAAATATCATGCTATGAAGTTTGAAAAATCACAAAAATAAAAAATAAATAACTAAAACACAACTATTTTCATAGGCATTCATGATTGCATTTAGCCAATGCAAAAACCCTTTGAACCCCTAAGTGATCTCTTGGGGATGAGTTTTGCCTCTTGAAGATTTTTAGCAAAGATACCTATTAGCTTCTCCACTTTCACCAGTTCAAACGCATTATCCTCATTTGATCATCGATAGAAACATCAATATGCCAATTAAACTTAAACCAATTCACATATAGTTATTTTTAGGCCAAAATGTTGGTGACCCATTGCTTATACAAGCAAGTTTTTTATGATGATCAAAGCATTTACACTATGATCTAATGTGAAATTTAGACGCGTAGTTAATTGTGTGAAAGAAAGGATGAAAGGGATGTGCAAGCCCAAAAGTGCAGAAGGGACAAAGTGTAGAGCAAAATTGGCAGCCACTATAGGACATCTAGCATGTCAGATGTGGAACCGGCAGCCCTTGAAGATCACAAAATTTTGGCATGGAAGGTTGAATTAGTAGGGTCTGCAACTAGTTCGGCATGCCGGATAAGAGGAACCGGTATGCCAATTTAATGAAGTGGCGTGCCAGATAGGTATCGGTAGCCTCATCAACTTACAATATCTCCTTGCCTTGATGGATCCAGAAGATTCTGTAAGCATCAGGCATGCCAACTCAACATCTAATATAAGTCTTGCCTTGATTGTTGGTGATCCGATATGATGGATTGGGAATCAGCATATCGATTGATGACCGTTAGACATCGTAAAGATTACATTTTTTAAAGTTTTTGGGTCCAAGTATAAATAGGGATCTTCAATGTATTTGGGAAAACTTTTCCAATATTGTATTGATGAGCTAGAATCCAAAAGAGAAAGTGATGAAATTTTTTGGCTTGTGTGCGTAAGCTTGTATACACACTTTTCTTGTCTAGACTTAAATTGAGAGAATCTTATTGTAAAAATAAGAGAGAGTGTGGTATATTGTTTTTCTTGAGTGAAGCTTACAAAGAGTTATATTTGTATTATACTAAAGGAAGAGAGAATTTGTAAGGGTTTGTGATCTCATTCATTGAAGAGACTCAAGCAAGAGAAAGGGAACCCTCAAGAGAGAAGGAAAATGAGGACATAGGCCAAGTGTGGGGGTCAAACCCCTATATATTCTTGTGTTTTATTTCTATCTCTCCCTCTCTCTCTCTACTTTATCTTGTGTTTGACACACACACACACTTACTCTCATATAATCTAATCAATATATAGCAACTTACTTTATCAATTTCACAAATAGTGAAATTGAGATTTTAGATTCGAATTTGGTTTAGAAACCTAATTTATCCCCTTAGGTTGCACCTTGAGTCAACAATTGGTATTTAAAGCAAGGGATCTAAGATTCTTGTGTAACTACAATTAGAGTTAAAACATCATGGCAACACTAGGAGGAAACATTGTCGATGACCAATCCATTACTAGACCTCCATTCTTTAATGGAAATGAATATCCCTATTAGAAAGTTATGATGAAAATTTATATCATATCACAAGATGATGGGTTATGGGATGTTATTGAAGATAGATACACAAAACCTACATCAGAGAAAAAGGATAGGACTAGTGACCAAAACAAGGAACACACTTTAAATGATAAGGCTATGAATACCTTGTATTGTGCATTAGACAGATGAGAATTTAATAGAATATCAACATGTGAGGCCTTTAGACAAATATGACATATGTTAGAGATCACAAATGAGGGAACTAATAGAGTTAAGGAATCAATAATCAATATGCTTGTGCATGATTACGAACTTTTTAGGATGGAACCTCAAGAAAGCATATTACAAATGTTTACACATTTTACTAATATTGTGAATGCTCTTAAATCTCATGGTAAATCTTATGCTGGTGAGGAACTTGTGAGAAAAATTCTTAGGTGTCTTCCATGATCCTGGGATAGCAAAGTCACCGTCGTCGTTGAAGCCAAAGAGCTCAAGACTCTTCCACTAGAAGAACTACTTGGATCTCTCATGAGATATGAGATGAATATAAAAATGAATAAAGAGCTAGAAAAGAAAGAAAAGAAGAATATTGCTTCCAAATCTACCAAGACAAGTAATGAGGACAATGATGAAGATGAGGAAGAGAGTGTTGAAGAACTTGCTTTCATCACAAGAAGATTCAATAAGTTCCGCAAGAATCAAGGTCTCCACAAGAAAGGAGAAAACGCAAGAAGAAATACTGTAATTTTCTATGAATGCAACAAACCAAGGCATATCAAGAAAAAAATTCCTACTTTAAAAAAGGCATACAAGAAAGATAAGAAAGTGGCAGTGAAGTCCACTTGGAGTAATAGTGATAATGAATCTTACTATGAGGAAACCAAAGAAGTCAAAAATCTTTCCTTCATGGCATTGTAAGAAGGAAATGAGGTAAACTCCATCTCATGTGATGAAAATGTACATTCATCAGATGAAATGTATGATGCCATCCATGAACTACATAATGATTTGCTAACTATCACAAAGAAATATAAAGAACTCAAGAAAAAACTTGTGGATGTTTCAAAAGAGAATGACACTTTGAAAATTGAGAATGAATAACTCAAAGTTCAAAATGCCAACTTAAGAAAGGAATCTCAAGACTCTTCCTTCTTAAGGAAGAGATCATACATATGAAAAAGAAAAATGTGACTTAAGCATAGTTTCAAAATATCACTCAAGGAAATGAAAAATTGGAAAAAAATTTGTCAAGCCTTTGTCAAGTCAAAGACGTGTGTTTGATAAAGCCAGATTGGGTTTTAAAAATAATTCAAACCAAAAAGCCTACAAGAATTTCTTTGTTAAATAATCCAAATTAAGTTTTGTTGCCAAGACTTTCTATTTTTGTTAAAAACTAGGACATCTTGCATATAATTGTTATGCTAGGAGAGCACTACAAAATAGGGTCATGCATAAGACTCACACTAACTATAATGGACCCAAGACTAAGTGGGTACCAAAGGCCAATTACTGTTTGTGTTGTTTAGATTTATTTCAAATCTACTAGTAATAGACTTAAGAAGCTCAAGATTTGGCTATGAAGACTCTACTATGCGATGACCTTTGGGGTTTTCTTGTGGCTGAGCAGGGTATTTTCCCTTATCTTGTTGCATCAGCCCCAAAGTATTACTAATTTTTGTAATCTAAGTCTTAAGTCCATTCAATACTTGTGTAACTTAATTATGAATAATGTTCTATTGCTGAATGTGTTGATGCATTAGGTCTTTCAAGTTTCTCTTATGCGGTGGTTGGTATGTGTAACACCCCAAAATACACCTTGGCAGTATTACTATTTAAAGACCATTTACAATCACGAGAGCAACTACATCACTTCATATCCAAAAAGAATTTACTTCATCATTCAGGCATATACAATAACATCCAAAGAATATGCCTAACAATGACATTTACATCCCCAAAAGAATATCAAAGTAGATCTTGCAGCGGAAATACAAAATAAACTAGACTATACAATGTTTCAAAAGGATGTCCTAGTCTAGTATACAAGAAGCTACCGCTCTACATATCCACCTCGGGATCTAGATTCACCTCGAGTGGAGCCTCCCAATGTCCCAGCTCGTCGATGCCGAGATCCTCCTCTAGCACCAAATCTAAAAAATGTAATTTGTAGGGGGGTGAGCACGAAGCTCTGTAGCCACATTTCTCTCAAACTCAAACAAGGTTTTAAAACATAGAAAACGGTCGGTCTCATTTCACAAGTAACATATATATAACCTTTGGAATAAAACAGAGGCATTTTAAAAGAGATCTCAAGTTTAGACAGTAGCAATAATTAAATAAATGAATAAAAATGAGTTTAGCAACAGTAACCAATATTCCAATTTAGGCTATTTAGAAAAAGGGCTTCTTCCCCATACATTGTCCCATACCAATGCATCGGCAAGAACGACCCAACTCATAATTCCAGGTATTTTCGGTTCATCCTCGTACCATGTATGATGTTTGCTTCCCATGAATCTACCCCACGATTATACCTAGTCCACCAATCACAATCACAATCACAATCA
>CM042190.1:3648412-3661700 GCA_023539305.1 Ilex asprella | reverse complement strand
AATTGTTTAAATCACGGTAATAGTCACAAGGTATTAAGAAACAATGATTATTTAGCATACATTTATAATTTAAGGTGAAAAGATTACATATATATATAGGCCCTAGCCTCAATGTGAGTGAATGAGAGAAAACCCCCTACCTTGAATCTTGAAGAACTAGGGCTTGGATTCTTGAATATACCCGTAATCTCTTGTAATTTTCCTTTGATCTTGAGTTCTCTCCTTCTCTCTCAAGTTATCTAGGGTTTAGAATGAGGTATGGACGACTAAGGAGGCGGCCAAAAGTATTTATAGGCTCAAAAGTCGGACCAACGTCGCGATTTAAAACATTCAGATTTTTATCGAGTGTACCGGTACCCGGTACTGGTACCATTTGGTACCGGTACCCAGTACCGGTACCAAAAATCTTCTGGAATCGGGGTACCGGTATCAAAAACCTTCTGGAATCGGGGTACCGGTACCCGGTACCGGTACTACTCAGCAGACAGATTCTTCCTCCGTCTTCCAAGTTTCCAATGCACTTCATATTATCTTTCCCAAGGTTTTTCGACCTTCCGGATTCAATGGAAACATTATCTTGACCTAGAAACATTTAGAAACTTATCTAATAACTAATTCCAATCTCAAATGTTTTTGAAACTTAAACTTCCCAAATCCATTTGTCTCCCAATTATTCATTTCTAATGTTTTAACCTATGTGATTCCTTCTTTCATCATTATACATATCCTCATTTTCACAATAATTATCTATCCTATAACTATATACATTTATAAAAGAAAATGCGGGGTATTACAGTATGGAGGTGATGTTGGTTGTCCTTGATGGACAAATGCTTGTGCTTGTGTTTTTGGCGGTGGGTTCTGATCAAAACCATGATGTAGTGGTCCTTGTGTGGGAACTTATGGAATGTTAGATTGACCTTGACCTTGGTAGACTTGATTTGGCTGATTGGTGGTGGAAGGATAAGGCATCTGTGTTTGATGTTGTGTAATGTTGTCATTTTCCCAACTAAAATAGGGATGGGATCACCATCATGGATTATATGTATTATAATATAGAGAAAAACACTGCCTAGGTTAGTTAAATGCATTAAGCTGCTCATGCATTTCCTTTAAAAAATGAAGATTTGGGTACTCATTTGTAGAATGCTCAACCAATTCACATATTGAACAAAGGACCTCAACCTTTGGCATATTGGTCACCTCATTGACCTTCTGAAATTCCAAGGTTTTGTCTTGGTCTGCCTATTCACTGCCAAAACCTTCCAGAAGGTTTTGTCTACTGGAATGAATCTTCTGGAAGGTTTTGCTTACTGGTTTGCCATTTTAACTGTTCTTGCACAAATATTCTGAAAGGTTTGTGTCGACCTTCCAAAAAGTTATGCCTAGAATGCTGAGATAGCCTGCAACTCAAGCTCTGCCATTTGGGAGCCCACCTACACTTCTCCCTCTTTTCCCCTGACATCTCTTACACACATAAAAGACTCCTCTTACCACAAGTTGGACTTTGAAGGTCATGACATTAATGAGGATTAGAGAGAAGAGGCAATACATGGGAGTTATAAGCTAGGCTTTTCCTAGCCTGCCCAAGCCATCAAGTCGGCCCCCTTTTGATTGGAAGCCTGTCACACACCTATGGAGCTCTCCATGGATGAAAATGTATCATTCAACGTGGATTATTCAGTTGTATTGCATTGTAGAGAGAGAAGCTCCAAGGTAGAAGACATAGTTTAGAGAGAGAAAGCATAGATTTTTACATTCTCTTCATCCATTTCTCTTGTAATCCTCTGTAAGACTTTTGTAAGCTTCATGTAATGTAATTAATGTCATTTATTACAAGTACATTACAAGTTCAGCTCTACATTTTCAATTACACCATTGGTGCATGAAGTTTTCTTAATTTCAAGTTTTAAAATGGGTATTGAATGTTTTGGTTCCTAGTTTAAGTTTCATTGCATTAAACTAATTTTCAATCTTCATTTCTTCACAATGTCTCTTCATTACATTTATGTTCTTGCTTTAAATATGAGTAGCTAAGCTTTAAGTTGTCTAATCCAAGGAAGAACTCCTCTTGGGTATGTTATTTCAATTCATTTTCTTTCCTCCTCGTAGTGTATGTTGATTCTATTTAACTAGGTTGAGTGTGGACGTGGTTGTGAGTGCTTGATACACCGTAGACTTGTCACGGCGTATGCTTGGATCCTCATCTCCATTTTAGTCCCTCGCCTTCTACGAATTAATCAAACATCTAGACACCATTGGAGGAAGGTCTTGAGTTGATTTCGAATTCCCATTGGAATAACCTTTTCAGATTAGCTAACACTTGTTTCCATATTATTTTCATCAAGAACACAAATACCAAATTCAAATAGCAATTTTTTTACACTTTTCTTTTTTCACAAAATTACCTTCACCCAATTCACCTTCCTTCTTGAGGAGATGACCTTGGAATACCCATTCCAAGCAAAACACTACATTGCAAGATTGTCTCTACGCTTGGGGAGCAATTTTACACACACACACACACACCCTTTTTGTTCATTCACACACCCTTTTTCCATTTCTTGCATCGAACTCGAGTGAGAGTGACACTCACCCACTAATATAAGTCATATACACATTGAGGGTTCTTGTTCATAAATTAGGAAACGCAATGGAAACATCAAGCATTTTTGGCGTCGTTGTCGGGGAAGGCAAAGTATTGAATCAAGAAGGTGATTTTTGGATAACAGAGGTAAGTCTCGTGAATTCTCATCACAAGCTGAGGTATGTCGCTCCTCGTATATACTTTTGTTTACTTGTTTTTATTGTATATATTTTTTTGTATGTGGGGACGAGATGACCATTATAGATTGGTTAGAAAACCCTTGAACCCCAACATGAATATTGACTAAAACCTACCCGAGGATGCCGATGACAACTTTGAGGAGTTGGGTGCCGATGTTAATGTACCAAGGGGAGGAGGAGTGCAAGAACCTAGAATTCCAAACCCTAGAATGCATTTCCCTTCTATGAATGAAGGGAATAACATCCAAATTGATTATCCTGCGAGGTCAATGAGGGATTTCCTTCAATTGACTCATAGCACCACTCCCTCATGCATTCTCTTACTGATCCAAGCTCATGTCTTCTTAGTTAAGCCAGAAATGTTGCAATTACTTCCTACATTCCATGGAATTGAAAAGGAGAATTCATAGTTACACATTAATCAATTCAATGATATAGTTGCAAACTTTAACACAAACTATTCTATGGAAGACATATGTCGTTTGAAATTGTTTCCCTTTTCCTTTAAGGACAAAGCCAAAACATGGTTGAATTCCTTGCACCCTCGATCCATTACCTCTTGGGCTCAAATGCTTTTTGAAGTTTTGAATAATATTTTCCCAATGCGTAGAACCACCACTCTAAAAAAAGAAAATTCAAAACTTTTCCAAAAAGCCCAATGAACAATTTTATCACTATTGGGATCACTACAAGGAATTTTTCCAATCCATACCGCATCATAGTTTGGAATCATGACAATTGGTAAGTTTCTTCTATGAAGGAATCACACCAGCCTATAGACAATTCATTGATATGATATGTAATGGCAAATTTTTTAACAAGGACCCCTAATTCAACTTATTTTGTGATTTGATTTATATTATACACCCAAGTATAAGTGGTCAAATTTTAGTTTTCTCAGTTTAAGTCCAAGATCAATCCCACGAAGAGTTTTAATAATTAGGAAATGAAATTAGAATAGTGAAGTTATTGTTAAAACAGTTTAACATATGATAGCTTGTGAAGCGAGCATATATTGATAACTAGTCTAATTAAACTTTTGTTTGTAGATAGATTGTTAAAAGACAATAATATGAAAAGCATCCTTCAGTTTAAGGATCCTATATGCTTTATATTAATTAAGTACTGAAAATGCCACCTTACAACCATTAACCTTTCTTGTCACTGAAAAGTTAATTGGTAAGTTTGATGTATATTAAATCCTAACACAACAACTTCTTAGGTTAGCTGGTAGGTATATGTATATTAAACCATAACACAACAAAATTCTTAGGCTAGATGATAGGCATATGCATTAATTGACTAATTCAAGTAAACTAGAAGGACAAGTCATTCAGGAGGAATACTTGAATTACTCAGTTGTCAGTTTAATATTATCAGTTAAATAACCCTAATGAACCAGAAGGTCAAGTCATTCAGTAGGATCACTTAGATTATTAATCTGACAATTTTTATATACTGTATCAGTTAAACAATCTTAGTAATCCAGAAGGACAAGCCATTCAGGAGGATCACTTAGGTTATTCATCTGACAATTATACCATGCAACAGTAAATCATCAGCAGTGCACCAGAAAGTCAAGCAATTCAAGTGGAACACCATAGATATTCAACTAGCAGGTTGATGATTCACTAATGCATAATTTCGGGCTACATAGTAACACCCAATTATATACATTACTGAATCATGCATGAAGTGCGTAATGATAGATAGTATAGTATAGAATATTAAGTATAGCTCGGTGTTCATAACACTGAGCATATTAAAACTATAGCCATTCATCAATTGAGGGAGGTTTATATATATATCAATAAAGCATAATCCCACATCAGAATTTTCATAATTTATCCAATATTATACATATGTTCACCCCTCACTAAAGGGTATAAGTAAACTACACACGTTTCATTGTTATTAACAAGCAAGAAGTACGGGTAATTTCCGTTACAATAGTAAATAAAATACAGACACTGACACTTCTTTCGCAAGGAACAGTTGAAATACAACCACCCTTAATATCAGTTAAGATATAATGGTAGCGGCAGTTTAATTCTCCAAGTAGAAAGACATAACAGAAGGGTAGAAATATAGAGCTTTGGCTAGAGAGGAGGACATACCAGATCATTAAATTTTTCTACGAATTTCTCTCTTTTTCCCCTCTAGAATTCTCTTTGGAGCTCTTTGTATCTCCCTTAAGCTCTCTCTGATTCCCAGTCGTCTAAAGATGAAGGAAGCATCCCCTATTTATAAGCAAAGGAAAGTAAGAGGTGGAAGATAAGCATCAACTGCCTAGGGTCACAGTCCGTACGATGCCACCACCGTCCGGACAGTCCTTGTGTGCTAGTGGAAGTTTCATCTTCTTCTTGCATGTTCTTGGTCTTGAATTACACTTTATTCCCTCCTGGTTTCAAGCTTTAACATAGCGCTCCTCATAATTTCTAGCAATTCTGCAAAAAACCTAAAATTTTAGACATTACTCACATAAACCCTAGTTTACGCACAAACCCTAATACACGGTTTTTAACCATTTTACCTAACAAAATTAATTTATTTAATTAGTCTAATTTACAGACGAATTAAGGTTAATCACACTCCCAACTTAAACTTTACTAGTCCCTAGTAATTTATAAAAATTATTAACAAAATAAAATAAAATGCAAACAGAGGTAAAATCATTTTCGTAGATTTTCTCACGATTGCATTTAGCATATGCAACAAACCTTTAAACCCCTAGGTGGTCCCTTGTGGACAAGTTTTGTCTCATGAAGGTTTTCAGTGAAGATGCCTGCAAACTTCCGTAGTTAGGAGTTTCATAATTCATATTTTTCACAAATAAAATTAAATCAATATTTCTATGCATTGCTAGAATACTTACTTTTTTTGATTACTATAAGAGTAACACACGTTAGTTGTAATATTATCTCTATATTTTTATAAAACTTGTGTGTGTGTGTTTGTGTAATGAATTTTTTTATTTCAAATCACTTAACAAATATTACCATCTTTCTTGGTTGTCTTGATGTCAATCCTTTTCCGGAATACACTCAACAAGAAATACATATACGTTATAGTGACTATTCCCTCAAAAATTGCATGTGAATGGAATATTGTTAACAAAGCAAATGATATCACATGTTATCAAAAGAATGGTTATTCGAATAAAACTAAAATTTGACATAATCTCATGAGAAGATATTAACAATAAATCAGACATATTATCAACATTCTCCCTTTTTGGTTTGATAGGATTAATACAGATGTATGATCTATAGAATAAAAAAGGACTTTCTTTGGGTTATAATGTGGCAATTGGTTTAGGGTTTAAGAAATGACGTCAATGGGATTGAAAAGCTACCCTTTATATTGTGGCACATCTCTTCCTTTCTAAGATTTTGCATATTCATTCTTTCCATTTTTCACTTTCTTGGCTCTTTTCTTTCTTTCTTTTTCTTTTTCTTTTTATTTTCTTTTACAGATTTTTCTCTGAACAGTAAACACCCTTTTCTTTTCTTTGCATTTTCCTTCCCCTTTCTTCTTGTGCTTTTTTGTATCATACTATTTTTGAAAAAGGGTGCAAGAAAATTATGTAGCAAAGGTAGGTTTAATATATTTTTATGTGGCTCGGGTATTTTTTGGGTTCCATGAAAATAATTTATACATTTTTAGGCTCAATCAAGGTTGACTATGGATATAATTTAGTAAAAGAAATGATCAAGACTCAAAATTAATCAAGAATGGCCTAAGATCATTTTATTTAAATCATACATCTGTATAATTCCTAAGTGAAAGAATTTTTTAAGATAATGCTAATAATATAATCCAATGAGTGCTAATCGAAACAAAACTAATGAGATTATTCAAATAAAATTTACCATTGAATCAAAGATTCTTATTTGAGTATATGTAGACTATCTCTCCGAGAAAGATTGGCTCAAATTCGCCAATTGGTTTTTGCATCTCCATTATATGTTTAAAGAGTGTAATATTTGACAAGGTTTCTAAAATAAAGAAATCTTTTTGTGCTTATAAGAATAAATTTAAACAAAAATATTAAGATAATATATAGCTAAAATATGAAAATCCTGCGTGATCAGATTAAGGTTATTCTTGCTAAACATGGGAATATTAACCTAATTCACCGAAAATCATATGAAATAGTCCCCTAAATTAAAAACATGATTTCCATTTTAACTTAAAAAAAATTCAAAACCAAAAACAACTTCAAAACATAATATAAATTCAAGTGCATAAGTAAAAGATGAGTGAAAGATAGCAAAGTTTTTGTAGAATCTCCAGTCTTTAAGAAGTAGATGGTGCTCCACCAAAACGCTCTCAAAGTAGCCTCAACATCTCTGCTTGATTCTATTCATAATCAGTCATACGTTGATTTATCTAAGTGATGCTGGTATCAAACTAGGTGATAGTAGTTTTGAGATGGTTAACTGTGGTTTCCAATCCTAGCAAAATCTGCTTGTCGGTCCTGTCATTCACTGGTATGTATGGTTAATCTTCTTGTGGTGGAGGTTGTTCTTGCAGGAAAAATTCTTCAGGTACTTGGAATGGCTCCTTTTGTGGTGGAGGTGGTGCTTCAAGTTGTTCCTCATGTTGTACTCCATGGCTTTTCTTCAATGAAGTTTTATCTGGTGGTCCAAAATGTTCCACTGTTTTCCATGAAGGATAAAAAATCACTCCCTTGTCCCTACATAACTTAGAAACTAACATAACATATGGGAGTGAGGATTTCTTTCTATCCACAGTAAGCAACATTTGATCCATGATAAGGTTTGGAAGATCAATTATGTGTCCCATCCCAAAGGTATATACAAAGTAGGCACGTTGATTATAAATCTAATTTTTTTGGCCTAGGGATAACAAATTGTTCACTGTAACAAGCTAGGTTTTACATTTTTCTTCACCATTTTCATTATAGTAAGCTCCATTTTACTTGTAATCTTTCCCTCTTGCACTCTAATCTCTTTCATTCCAAGTTCTAATCAAGTTGTGCTAAGCTTCTTGTTGTTTATTTTCACATTTGGGTTATTTTCTTTTCAAGCTTTGCATTTTGGCAATGAATGTCTTTTCTCTTGTAGTTTAAACTCCTTATTTACATTAATACAAATCTATGCTTGATTTCACTTTCATGTTTCTCTAATTCATGTTTGTTCTTTATTTTATCATTCAAAGCTAAACTTTTAGTTGGCTACTCCAAGAGGGATTTTCTCTTGTGTATGTGAAATCGACTATCTTCCATTCTTCCTCGAGGTGTAAAGTGTTTGGTTTGACTATATTGAGTACAGATGTGATCGTGGGCTTTTGATACGCTATAGACTTGTCACGGGGTATGCTCTTACCCAACACAACTACATTAGTCCCTCACTTCCAACGAATTAATCAAACACCGTGACACCATTTGTTAAATGCAATGAGTCGATTTGGAATTCCCATTTGAATGACCTCTATGGATTAGCCAACATTGCTTTCTTTTATATTTCTTAGCTCACAACTCATCAAACTTTAAATCACAAGATTTTTCAATTTTTACTTTTTCACAAATCACCCTTCAAAAGCATTCAATCTCACCTTCCCTGATGAGACAACCTTAGAATACTCGTTCCATGTAAAACACGTCATCGCAAGACTCTCTCTATGCTTGGTGAGCATTTTTGCACACACCCATTTTTGTTCATCCACGCACGATTTTCCTCATTTCTCACATTGAACTCGAGGGAGAGTGACACTCACCAACCTTTATAAGCCATATATACACATAATTCGGGATCGAGTTGGAAGTTAGGAAAAACCATCAAGCAAAATGCAAACCGTAAGTTTGGGTACATTTTAAATATCCCAATACTCTAATTATTGCTTTCCAATTGTCTTTTCGAGGTTATTTGTATATTGACTTAGCTTAATCACATAGTATGCTATATCTAGACGAGTACAATTCTTAATGTACATTAAACTTCCAATTATACATTCATATTCTAATTGAGATATATTTTCGCCATTATTATTATAGACATGGATATTAACATTCACAGATGTTCTATTAAGTTTTATCTCATACTTCTTGAACTTATCAAATACTTTATCAATATAGTGAAATTGAGATAACGCAAGTCCATCTGGCGTCCTAGAAATTTAAATTCCTAATATAACGTCCACAACACCTGAGTCTTTCATTTCTAACCTATTGGTAGACATCCGTTTAGTAGCTTGAATAACATTATTATTGCTGCCTAAAATTAGCAAATTGTCGATATAAAGACATACAATAACTTATCCACTATGAGCACTCTTGACATAAACACATTTATCACACTCATTTATTTTAAACCCATTTGATAACATTGCCTTGTCAAATTTCTCACGGAATTACTTTGGTTGCTTTAAACCATAAATAGATTTAACAAGCTTGCATACTTTCATTTCTTGTCCATTAGCAATGAATTTCGTCATTTAATTCACCTTTCAAGAATGATGTTTTTACATCCATTTGATGTATCTCAAGACCATTCAATACAACTATAATAATCAACATTCGTATGGATGTTATTCTAATAACTCGTGAATAAGTGTGGAAATAATTTCATCATTCCCTTTGTTTATATTCTTTGGCTACAAGTCTATATTTGTACCTGTTAATGGATCCATCGGCTTTCATTTTCTTTTTAAAGATTCATTTAAAGTCTAAAGTTTTATTACTTGGCGGATGATCCACCAATTCTCATGTATGATTTCTCATAATGGATTCAATTTCAAAATCAACTACTTCCCTCCAATACAGTGCTTCTGGGGGGGGGGGGACATAGTTTCATTGAAACTTTGAGAATCATTTTCAAATAGATAAGTTAGAAAAGCAGGACCAAATGACGTTGACGTATTTGTCCTTTTGTTACATCTCAGTTCATCTTTTATAAACTCCTTATTTGTATTGACTTGACCATTACTACTTGTAGCATTAATTGGTCTCTTTAATAAGCTTGATTCAATAATTACATTAATATGCACATATGAAATTTCAGATTTGTGAACAAGAAATTGATATGCACTATTATTATGGGTATAACCAATGAATACACAATCAATGCTTTTAGCTCATATCTTAACCTTTTTAGTTTTAGGAATTGCCCCTTTCGCTAGACACCCCCACACTTTTAAGTATTTATAAGAAAGTTTTCAACTTTTCCATAATTCATAAGGTGTATTATTTGTTTTCTTAAGAGGTACTTTCTTAAAAATATAATTAGCAGATAATAAAGCTTTCCCTCACAAGTTTTGGGGTACACCCGAACTTGAAAGCATAGTATTCATCATTTCTTTTAGTGTTCAATTTTTGCTTTCAGATACACCATTTTGTTGTGGTGAATAGGGGTCAGTACTTTAGTAAATGATTTCATGTGAAGAATAAAACTCCACAAAAGGAATTTCATATTCACCTCCCCTATCACTATAATATCTTAATTTTTTTACTAAGTTGATTCTCAACTTCATTTTTATAATACTTGAACATATCAATTGCCTCATCTTTACTCATAATGAAGTAAACATAAAAGTATGTTGTGGAATCGTTAATAAACGTAATAAAAATACTTTTTACTACCTCTAGTTTGCACAAATTTTAAGTCATAGACATCATTGTGAATTAATTCTAGATGTTCGGTACTTCTTTCAACTAATTTGAAAGATGTTCTTGCTAATTTTAATTCTGCACAAGTCTCACACTTAGTACATTTAGGCAAATAATTCAAATTGATTAATCTTATAATTGTATTATAATAAACATGTCCTAGCCTAGCATGTCATGCATTTAAAGAGTCAAGCAAGTAAGAAGAATTATTCTCATCCTTATTAATAATAGACTTTTGTACAATAGTCATTACATTGAGCTTATAAACCCATCATTCAAGTATCTCTTTCCTACAAACATATTTTGTTGTAAGTACAAACTTATCAGATACAAAAATTACAAAACCCGGGTAAATTTGAACTTTTTCTGAAAAATGACAAAATGGTAAATTGTCACTACAGTGTGGGTTGAGAACCCATATTTTTTAAGAGCTAGGATGATGAAACGGACTTCACCATTGGATTCGTATCGCGAAATCTAGTTACCCTGTCAAATTTCATCGAATTTTGATATAGTCGAATTTTTTACGTTTTTCGAGGCGACGAGCGTCCGATGACCCCAAAAAAATAAATTTTTATTAAAATTTTTAAATTTAGAAAATAATTTATATAAAGTACACATAAAAATATTTGAGCTTGAACCGGAGTGAAATTTAATCGTTTCGAGACGAAAACAGACCCGAGAAAAAGGGGGCATGTGGCGCAACTTGGGCCAAGCATTAAAATGTATAAATATGGACAAAAAAGCTGATTTTTCTGGATTGGTGTTCTGCTGGGTTTTCTGGTTCTCACGTTGGGGATGAAGAGAGAAAAAAACAAGAGAACTTCTACCTTCTTTCTCGAATCTAAGAAGTTCTGCCAGTCGGAATTCTTCAAGCCAAGAATCAAAGTCGATCAACTCGACGAGGGCTACACAATCATACCAAGAAGGAAGGATTTCACCGAAGTTGGGATTTTGAGGAAAGTGAAGATTTGAGTGGAAATCGGGTTCATGGAGCTTCCCAAGGTCGTTCTTTACGCTTCAAGAGTTAGGGTTTCCTCCTACTTAGGTTTATTTTCAACCTAGGATGTCTATATGAAATGGATAGATTGTTAGAGATTTTAATCACATGCCTATTGGGGTTTAAGTGGTCAAATGCGTATTGAAAATGGGTAGAATAAATTCTATCTTAAAGTGTGTATGTAGAAATTGCTTAATGTAATTTCTTGAGAAATGTAGAATTTTGGACATGTGTAAACCCCCACATGTAATTGAACTTGTACCAACTATAATAGATGTAAAAATATATGTTGTATAAGTTTGAGTTAGCTTTGGAAGGGTTTAGCATGTATTGTATATGAAAAATAGGTCAAAAAGACAAAACTGGGCAAACTGTACCAATACGCCGAGGTCCGGTAGGCAAGTTGTACCGGTACGCATATCGGTACACTTTGTGAAAATCTGAAATTTTAACACTCGTTGCCAAGCTTTTAAGCTAGGCATTTCATCCTTCAATCGTTGTAAATGGACAATGATAGAGTACCAATGGTGGTATGTTGGGCCTAGAACGAACCAATCAATTAAAGATATACGTATCCCTTGTATTTTAAAGTTTTGGTAAACATTTATTTGGGCATTTGGATTCATCACAAAAACTAAATATTTTTAGGTCAAACTAAGGTCTCCATTGAATCCGAAGGGTCAAAAATGTAACACCCCACATTTTCTTTTATATATGTATATAAATATAAAGAAACTACTCGTGAAAAAAGTGCAGATATGTGTAGTGATGTGTATTTTAATTCGGTAGGTTTGAAAGGTAAAAATTTCGAATGTTAGTGTAAATCATAGTAAAGCTAGTTTAGCTAGTGAATGGGTGACATGAATTGTAAACGAACTTCTAGCAACTATGTTTGGGGTATAAATGTATGTTGTGAAAGTTTGGGTTAGTTTTGGAAGGGTTTAGGATGGATTGGAAATGAAAAATGGAGGAAAAAGGCAAAACTGGACAAAACCCTACCGGTACAGTCTACCGGTAGAGTATTGTACCGGTACAGTCTATCGGTACACTTTGGTCCAGAGAGTTGGAGCTACCGGTACAGCCTACCGGTAGAGCCGAAAGAATTCTGAAATTTAAATGTCGCGATCTTGGTCCAATTTTAGCCTTTTAAATACCCAAGGTTGTCTATTTTGGCTCTATTTTGGCCACTCCAACATTAGAAACCCTAAGAGAGAAAGAAAGGAGAAGAAGAGAGGAAGAAAGGAAGAGAAAAACAAGAGTCTAAAGGGGTTATCCAAGATAAAAAACCTAGCTTCCAAGAACACAAGGTAGGGGTTTTCTCTCATTCACTTACATTGAGGCTAGGATATTTATATCTATGTATGTTTTGACTATCAATGGTATGGATGTATGCTATGGAATCATCATCTCCTAGGATTTTTACAAATATTACATGTTTTGAACAAAGTTAGGGTTTAATACCCATGAAATCCCTTTTCTAGTTTTAAAAACCCAAATTCTTGGAGAGCGATGTATTTCCTTCTTGAATGTTTTCTTTATTATGAATATCGAAACCTTAGTGCTTTGTGTTGGTGAGAAAAATTATGTTATTGTGATCTCATGTATTTTAATAGTTGGTGGTGAAATTGTTCAATGCTATATTTTGGGGATTTTGCTTATAAATTGGAGATTTGTGAAATTGTTGGGCATTTGAGAACATCTTGGATAATGTATGGCTTCTGGGGTTATTTGGATACACCTTGAGGGTGAAAGGTTCCTTGTAAGGATGCTCATACCAAGAGAGGACAATGTGTGACATTATCAAGAGGTTCCTTATAAGGATGTTTGAATAACTCAAACCTTGAGGGTGAGAGGTTCCTTGTAAGGATGCT
>CM042190.1:3630833-3648402 GCA_023539305.1 Ilex asprella | reverse complement strand
GAGGGTGAGAGGTTCCTTGTAAGGATGCTCATGCCAAGAGAGGACAACATGTGACATTATCAAGAGGTTCCTTGTAAGGATGCTTGAATAACTCAAACCTTGAGGGTGAGAGGTTCCTTGTAAGGAAGCTCATTCCCCCGAGAATAATATTGTATCATGTGTTGGGAAACGGTTGATATTTTGGAAATGGATGTTTATGGGAATTAGTTGTTATAAAATATTTATATTAATGTTGTTATTTAAAACTTGAGATCCATTGATAAATCTTCTTGTTTTTACTTCAAAAATTATGTATGCTATTTGTGAAATGAGACCGACCGTTTTATATGCTTTTCTAAACCTTGTATGGGTTTGGGAGAATTTTTCTACAGAGCTTCGTGCTCACCCCCTATAGTTGAACCTTTTTCAGATGTTGGGTCAGAGGATGTACTCGGTACGAACGAGCCGTATCTCGGGGAGTCTTCACTAGAGGGATACTTGGATCCCGAGTGGGACAGCTAGAGATGTCGTTTAATTTTGTTCTAGACTAGAGTACTATTTTGGAAACAATGTATAGTCTAGATTTCTTTTGTAATTTCCGCTGCGCTATAATAATAAATTTTCATTGGGAATGTAACGGTCAAAGATGGCATATTCTTTTGAGTTATTGATGTAACTGTTATGGATTACTGTTAGGAAGTCTTTTATTGATGGTTTATCTTAGTGCTCTCATGGTATGAATGGTGATTGAATATAATGCCGTCCAGGGTGTATTTTGGGGTGTTACAAAAAAACATTGGGAAAGGTAATATAGGGTGTATTAGAAGTTAGGAAGTATTCTGGAGTGAAAGCAGACCTTAGAGAAAATTTGGGTAGAAAGGATCTTGGACACTGCTTAGTATTTGGGTCATAACTTTTTATCCTGATGTCAATTTGATCTAAAATTTGGACAATAGATAGCATACATCAAGTGCTACAAAAGTATATTTCATGAAAAGTTTCTAATTCGACATCTAAATGGGTCAAAACTGCACTGCCAGCTGAAGAAAAATCTGTTAGTCAAACCGTACCGATACGCCGAACTCCAGTAACAAAACCGTACCAAGTACACGTACCGGTACGATTTTTCTGAGGCTTGTCGAATAGTAAAAAAAAAACGAAAGTTTTGTGTTTTAAAACACCCCTATAAGTCTCATTCGCTCCATTCTTCCATTCCACTCTCACCCTACACCTCTTCGAGCCTTAGGAGAAGATTAAAGGAGAAAGAAAGGGGAGGAAGGAGATCTCTACAGCTTGGATTTTACTTGGAGATCTTGATTCAAGGTATGATTTTTTTCTCACTCTCTTACATTGAGGCTAGGGCTTTTGTCTATATGTATTCTTTTGACTCTAGATTTAGTATATGTGCTATAAAACTATCATTCCTTGCAAGAATACCAAGGACCTCAGAACACCCTTAGTCTCCAAAAATACCCAAATTCGACCCTCTCTAACTCATCTTGTAAACCCCCACATGTTTATATTAATATAGTAATATACTTGTTTAGTGATTCTTATATATGAAATGATGTAAGAATAAGCCATATATATTGAAACCGTAAGCATAAATACTAGGGAGGAAAATTAATTGTGAAATTTAATTTTTTTAAGGTGTTTAAGGTTGATATAGGTAACAAAGTAAAAATAGTAATTTTAATGTTTCAAGTGTAAATTTATTTTAGTTTTGAAATAAATCATAAAAATAAATATTTTTAGGTTAAAATAACATTAAAAATGAATCTGGAACGTTGAAAAACGTTAGGGTCGTTATATGAATCAATTGGAGATTTTAGTGGCAAAACTGTAATTTTAGAGAAAACAAAAACAAACTGTGAATAGTATTTTTTGGAGTTGGTTGTGTTTAAAACATTGATTTCAGCCCTTTTACTCCTATTTCTTTCACTCCACTCTCACCTCACACCTCTTAGAACCTTAGAGGAAGAATAAGGAATGAAGAAAAGGGAAGAAAGAAGTCTATAGGGCTTGGGCTTTCACTTGGAATTTTTGATTCAAGGTAGGGTTCCTCTCACTCTTCTTCATTGAGGCTAGGGCTATAAATATATATGTGTGTGTGTGTGTGTGTGTGTGTGTGTGTGTGCGCATATATATATATATATATATATATATATGTTATTGACTCTAAATCTTAGATATTTGTTAGAAAATCTTTGATTTTTGATATTCTTGCAAATATTATCATGTTTAAAACAAGGCTATGGTTGGATTGCCATGAAACCTCTATTTCTTGTTTTGAAAACTCTTGTTCTAATGAGAGGTGAATTTTTTTCTCTCAATATTCATTTTTTCTTGATTTCAAAAATTTTAGTACTTTGTGTTGAGTAATAAATGATGTTGGTGTAATCTCTTGTATTTTTTCTTAATTGGTTATTGAAATTGTTACATGCTAAAATTGGGGATTTTTTATATATGCGTGGTAAATGAGAAATTATGGATTTTGTAATTATTCAAATTTGTTGGTGAATTAAAAATATATTAGTTTCCTCATTTGTATTGTTGTTGTGATGGACTTGGGTTGCCATCGAAAGATGTCGTAGAGTGTTAGAGGTTAGTCTATCCCAGTGGAGGTGAGATGAGTTCCAAACACTTGTAGTTGATTGTCATTTGGTAATACAACCACTGGCGTTCGAACAAGGGATGGTATACTTTTCCTGGGAAGGGGCTCATCACTGCAATTGGGATGGTAGACGCCCTTTCCTAAAGTGATTATGATTGTGATAGGTGGACTAGGTATAATCGTTGGATTGATTCATGAGAAGCAATCAACATACATGGTACGTTGATAAACCAATATATATGGGATGGTGGGTTGGACCGTCTTGGCTGGTGCATTGGTATAGGACAATGCATCAGAATGCACCCAGCCTAAATAACTTAAAGTTGAAAGTGGTATATTGTTGTGAAATTTACTTTATCATTTCACTTGATTATTGTTATGGCTTAAACTTGAGATCTATGTTAAATGTCATGTTTTTCTTTCAAAATTGATCTATGTTATTTACGAAATAAGACCGACGAATTTTTACCTGTTTTCTAAACCTTGTTCGAGTTTGGGAGGATTTTTCTACAGAGCTTCATACTCACCCCCTACCATTCAACATTTTACAAATTAAGGGCCAGAGGAAGAGCTCGGTGCTAACGAGCCAGGCCATGGAGAAGCTTCATTAGAGGGGTACTTGGATCCCGAGTAGGACATCTAGAGATGTCATTTATTTTTATGCTAGACTAGGAACGATTATGTACAATCATTTAAAGTCTAGTATTTTGTATATTCCGTGGCTAAGTTTGAATGTAATTCTGTTGATGTAGTAGCCATGGTTTGGGCTATTCTTTTGGGATAATGTTATACATGTTATGGATGACTTTATGAAGGCTTATTTATTGATAGATTATGTTAGTACTCTCATGATGTAAATGACTTTAGAACATAATGTCGTCCAGGGTGATATTTGGGGCGTGATAGGTTTTGGTATCAGAGCCTAAGCTTTAGATCTTACATGTGAGCTGTAGGTTATGGACTATCACTTAAGTATTAGGTTAGGTTGAAGAAACTTTAGGCTTGAATTTATTTGAGGTTATATGTTTATCAAATTGGGTAATTTGTTGTTTAGTTAGGTTAGGGATTTATTTATTTTGTTCGAATTTATTGAGTTGTCTCTCTATACAATTGAGATTGTGGCCACTAATGAAAAGTGGGCTAAACATTTTGAACAAAGTTTGAGGCCTTTCATCCGTGAGAAGCTGGTTGCACTCCGAATTCGAGAATACATGGATCTAGTGGAACGGACAAACGCGGTGGAGAGAGACAAAGTAGACCAGACGACCTTATCAAGCTTCAAGGTAAAGGAACCAAGCAGTTCGAGAAGTTGGGGTTACTCAAGATAGAGTAGCCACTAACACCCGTCAATGCTTCGCATGTAGAGGGGTGGGCACTTTAGAAATAACTGTCCATCGTTGCCACCAAGGACCAATCAATCAACCGGACGGACTGTTGATAGTATCGAATTTTTTGGATGTTTTCTCTGATGAATTACCTGGGTTACCCCTACAACGCGAGATTGAGTTCAAGATCGATCTCTATTAGGGAACCAAACCCATATCCATTGCTCTCTACCAGATGGCACCTTTGGAGTTGAAGGAGCTAAAGAAGCAGTTGGATCATTTGTTAGCCATTGGATTTATCCGTTTAAGCACTTCACCATGGCAAACCCCGATCCTCTTTGGGAAGAAGCATGATAAAACGCTTCGGTTATGCACGAACTACTGAAGGTTGAATCGGGTGACAATGAAGAATAAGTATTCGTTGCCACGAATAGATGACTTATTTGATCAGCTGAGGGGTTCTAAGTATTACACCAAGATTGACCTTCGTACAGGGTATCATCAATTACGGATCAGAGAGGAGAATCTTCCTAAGACTGCCTTCCGTACTCGGTATGGTCATTTCGAGTACACGGTAATGCCATTCGAATTGACTAATGCACCCACAACCTTCATGAATTTGATGCACAATGTATTTCGACCGTATCTAAATCAATTTGTCATTGTGTTCATTGATGACATACTAATCTATTCACGGACACACGAGGAACATGAACGCCATCTCACGATTGTGCTCCAAACTTTGAGGGAGCATAAGTTATATGCTAAGATGAGTAAATGCAAGTTTTTGATGAAGAAAATTAAATTCCTTACCACGTGGTGACAGAATAGGGTGTAGTTGTTGACCTAGCAAAGATTGAGGCAGTGATGAAGTGGGAACCACCAAAGAACATGACCGAAGTAGTTTCCTGGGCTTAGCAGGTTACTATCAGAGATTTGTAGAAGGGTTCTCAAAGTTAGCATTGTCGATGACGCGCCTTACGAAGAAGGGAGAAAAATTCTTGTGGACTGAAGAGTGTGAACTAGCCTTTCGCACCTTGAAGGAGAAATTGACAACGGCGCCTATCCTTATTATGCCAAGTAGTGGGGAAGGATACGACGTCTACACCGATGCTTCATTACGAGACTTGGGATGTATGCTAATGCAAGGAGGAAAGGTGGTTGCCTATGGCTCTAGGTAACTCAAGGTTCATGAATAAAACTATCCCATCCATGACTAAGAGCTTGCTGTTGTGGTCTTTGCTCTTAAGTTGTGGAGGTGCTATTTGTATGGAGAGAAATTCCTAGTGTTCTCTGATCATAAGAGGCTCAAGTATATCTTTACACAGAAAGACTTGAATCTCTAACAAAGAAGGTGGATTGAGTACCTAGAAGACTACAATTTCACACTCATCTACCATCCAGGGAAGGCGAATGTAGTTGCCGATGCACTTAGCATGAAGTCTCAGGGTGAACTCAATGTTTCCATAGGTGAATGGAAGTTGAATGATGCCCTTGAAGATTATGATCTATGGGTTGGAAAAGATGGATCCCGACCATGTTTATTCAACCTTATGGCTCAATCTACTCTCTAACGTAGGGTTGTGGAATTGCAATTCTTGGATCCTGAATTAGCGTTGATTCGAGCTAAATTGGAGAATGCAGAAACTATGAAGGGTTGGTCTTTGAGAAACGGAGAATTGAGATATGGGGAGAAACTATGTGTTCCCGATGTTTTGTCCCTAAAGGAGGAGATACTTGGATAGTGACATCGCTCTAAGTTTGCTATCCACCCCCTGTAGCACAAAAATGTATAGGGACATGAAGCACCAATATTGGTGGAAGGGAATAAAGAAGGATGTGGCAAGGTTCGTAGCATGATGTGCGGTGTGCCAGCAGGTGAAGATTGAACATCAAAGGCCAGACAGATTACTACAGCCTTTGTCTATCCCAGAGTAGAAGTGGGATCACATCACCATGAATTTCGTGTCGGATTTACCACGGACGTCACGTTGGCATAATGCAGTATGAGTTATTGTGGATAGACTCACCAAGTCTGCTCATTTTTTGGGTATAAAGACCATGGACACATTCGAGACTTTGAGCCAGCTGTATATCCGTGAGATTGTGCGGTTGCATAGAGTTTCGCTTTCTATCATGTCAGATTGTGATTTTTGGTTTGTGGCATGGTTCTGGCAAAGTCTACAACAAGCCATGGGAACAGAGTTACATTTCAGCACAACTTTTCATCCCCAAACAGATGACCAATCTGAGAGGGTGATATAGATTGTGGAAGACATGTTACGTGCTTGCGTGTTGGACTTCAAAGGAAGCTGGAGTGATCACTTGTCGTTGGTAGAGTTTGTGTATAACAACAGCTATCAAGCAAGCATTGGAATGGCACCATATGAAGCATTGTGTGTAGATCCCCGACGTGTTGGTTGGAAGCCGACTAGAGTAATTTGTTTGGACGGGAGATTGTTTGAGAAACTACGGAGAAAGTTCAACTCATCCGAGAAAGGCTATGCACGACACAAAGTCGACAAAAAAGCTATGCAAATCAAAGACGAAGACCCTTGGAATTCAAAGCAGGAGACTACATGTTCCTCAAAGTATCGCCCAAGAAAGGAGTATTTAGATTCGGTAAGAAACGAAAGTTAGCGCCAAGATATACCGGGTCATTTGAATTAATCAAAGTCGTGGGCAAAGTGGCATACCAGTTGCGATTACCAACTCAGTTGTTAGGGGTGCATCACGTGTTCCACGTTTCAATGTTACGAAAATGTCAAATGGATACAACGCCGGTTGTGGACTTAGAAGATATAGAAGTTCAAGATGGAGCAACATATGAAGAACAACTGGTGAAAATTCTCGATACCAAGGAGAAAGTGCTTTGCAACAAAGTCATCCGACTAGTGAAAGTCTTTTGGCAACATCATGGGGTAGAGGAAGCTACTTGGAAACCCGATCTAGAGATGCAAGAGATGTATCCTCAATTGTTCCCTACTTGAGGTAAGTTTCGAGGACGAAACTTTATTTTAGGGGGGTGGATTGTAAACCCCTGCATGTAATAGAACTTGTACCAACTATAATTGATGTAAAAATGTATGTTGAATAAGCTTGGGTTGGCTTTGGAAGGGTTTAGAATGGATTGTAAATGAAAAATAGGCCAAAAAGACAAAACTGGGTAAACTGTACTGGTATGCATACCGGTACGCCAAGGTCTAGTAGGCAAGTCGTACCGGTACGCGTACCGATACACTTTGTGAAAATCTAAATTTTTAACACTCGTTGCCAAGCTTTTGGGCTAGGCATTTCATCATTCAATCGTTTTAAATGGACAATGATAAAGTACCAATGGTGGTATGTTGGGCCTCGAACGGACCAATCATTTAAAGATATACTTAGCCCTCATATTTTAAATTTTTGGTAAACATTTACATGGGTATTAGGATTAATCACAAAAGCTAAATATTTTTAGGTCAAACTAAGGTCTCTATTGAATCCGAAAGGTCAAAAAATATTAGGAGAGGTAATATCGAGTGTATTAGAAGTTAGGAAGTATTCCAGAGCGAAAGCACACTTTAGAGAAAATTTGGGTGGAAATGATCTTAGACACTACTAAGTATATTAACCATAACTTTTTATCCTGATGTCAATTTGATCTGAAATTGGGATAGTACATAGTAGACATCTAGGGCTAGACACGTGTATTTCATTAAATTTTTTTAATTTGACCTCGAAATGGGTCAAAAGTGCACTAGAAGTTGAAGCAAAATCTGTCAGTCAAACCGTACTGGTGCGCGTACCGGTACGATTTGTCTGAGGCTTGCCGAATAGTAAAAAAAATGGAATTTTTGTGTTTTAAAACACCTCTATAAGCCTCATTGGTCCCATTCTTCCATTCCACTCTCACCCCACACCTCTTAGAACCCTAGGAGAAGATTAAGGGAGAAAGAAAGGGGAGGAAGGAGATCTCTAGAGCTTGGGCTTTACTTGAAGATCTTGTTCCAAGGTAGGGGTTTCTTCTCTCTCTTACATTGGGGCTAAGGCTTATGTCTATATGTATTCTTTTGACTCTAGATTTAGTATATGTGCTATAAAACTATCAGTCTTTGGTATTCTTGCAAAGATTAACATATTTTAAACAAAGTTATGGTGGAATAACTCTCAAATCACTTTTCTTGCTCTCAAAGCCTACTTTGCAAAAGAAGTGGGTTTTCTTCTTGATTTTTCATTTGTTCTTGATTTCTAAAACTTTAGTGCTTTGTCGTGAGTAATAAATGATGTTATTGGGATCTCTTGTATTTTTCCTTAATTGGTTATTAGAATTGTCACATGATAAAATTGGAGATTTTTGAGATATGCTTGTAAAATGAGAATTTGTGGATTTTATAATTATTTGAAATTGTTGGTGAATTGAGAATATATTGGTTTCCTCCTTTTTATTATTGTTGTGATGGACTTGGGCTGCCATTGACAGATGTCATAGAGTGTTAGAGGTTAGTCTATCTCAGTGGGGGTGAGATGGTTTCCTACCACTTGTAGTTGATTGTCATGTGGTAATACAACCACTATCGTTCACTGGCATTCGCACAAGGGATGGTATACTTTTCCTGGGAAGAGACTCGTCACTGTCATTGGGATAGTAGACGTCCTTTCCTAAAGTGATTGTGATTGTGATGGGTGGACTAGGTATAATCGTTTCGTTGATTCATGAGAAGCAATCAACATACATGTTACGGGGATGAACCAATATACAGTGGATGATGAGTTGGACCGTCTTGGTCGGTGCATTGGTATGGGACAATGCATCGAAAGGCGCCCAGCCTAAATGCCTTAAAGTTGGAAATGGTATATTGTTGTGAAATTTATTTTATCCTTTCACTTGATTATTGTTATGGCTTAAACTTGAGATCTATGTTAAATGTCCTATTTTTCCTTCAAAATTGATATATGTTATTTACGAAATAAGACCGACCAGTTTTTACTTATTTTCTAAACCTTGTTCGAGTTTAGGAGAATTTTTCTACAGAGCTTCGTGCTCACCCCCTACCGTTCAATATTTTACAGATTATGGGCTAGAAGAGGAGCTCGGTGCTAACGAGTCGGGCCATGGAGAAGTTTCATTAGAGGGGTACTTGGATCCCGAGTGGGACATCTAGAGATGTCGTTTATTTTTGTACTAGACTAGAAACAATTATGTACAATCATGTAAACTCTAGTATTTTTTTTTATTCTGCTGCTAAGTTCAAATGTAATTCTTTTGATGTAGTAGCCATGGTTTGGACTAGGAACAATTACAAGCTATGGATGACTTTATGAAGGTTTATTTATTGATGTATTATATTAGTGCTCCCGTGATGTAAATAGTTTAAGAACGTAATGCCGTCTATGGTGGTATTTGGGGCGTTACAACATGATTATGTGTTTACATAAGTAGGGTCTTGAAGGTGTTTGATAAAATGCCTTGAATACGAGTGGTGTCTTGAAGGTGTTTGATAAAATGCTTTGAGTGATTGAAATTGTTGTTTGATGAAATAACATGCTTGGATAATGTGGTAAAGTGAAAGCACATGCTTATGATGTGATTTACAATTTGAAAGGTCATGTTGATGTATGCTTAATGATATGTTAGCATTATGATGATCATGGAAATTATATATTTTTTTATATAATTGATCATGAGATATGTTGAAATTGTTCATATTGACATTATGACAAATTTTTGGAGATTATATGCATACGATATAATTTTTCATGATACATGTTGAAATGTGTGGTTAAATTGATCCATATGACATTCTTACATATAGGATATGATAAGTGGTTAAAGTGGCTCATATGACACTCATTACATATGGTGCATGACATTGGTATTACAATGGTTCATTACATTACATATGTACGGAGACATCACATTCATGGGCTTTATGCATGAGTGTGGGTGTGTGTGTGTATGGTTTAATCAAACACCATATTTGGTGGTTGATATGTGAACTCGGGAAGGTTGGATCGAAGATCTAGCTGAGTTGCATGGTTGCATGGATGCATGGAAAACTTGTGTCAGATATAGCAAGAAGGGCTAGATTCTCCCTCGGGTGCAAGACCTGACTACATGGTTCAATCACTTACCGGCGGTGAAATTCCCGAAAAGTGGCATGGTGTACCGGAACCGGTGGTTGTGATACCAAAATTCATTTTCCAACAAAGACACGAGATTTTGTTTTATAAAAATACTCATTCAATGGATAACATCCAACAATGATTTGGTTTTTATAAATGCATAACTTTTATTTAAAACAATAATTGGATATATTTTTTGTCAATTTACGGATTCATTACACATGTGCATTGTATTATGTTATGGGACTCGGTAAGGACTCGGGTTGAAGTTGCATAAGTGAGCCTCATCTCAATTCATAGCATGACATGGAAGTTCCTATCATGATTGCTATTCTTGATTGAAAAGAATATTGCTTATAAATTATTGCATGTGCACATTCATATGCATCTAGGGTGGGGAGTAGCCTCTGTAGGAGATACTCTATTGAGCGTTGCTCACCCTATACGGGAAAATATTTAAGGTGCGAGATATACGCCAGTGGATGGCTCACCTTTGGAGCCTCAAGGGTGAAAAAAGTAGACTTGTGGCTTTTATAACTTATTTTGTAAAACTTTTGGATAAATCTAGTCTTGGCATGTAATTTTATGAAAGGGATTGTAACCGAACTTATGTGGACTATGAATTGATGTATGCTAGACCTCGGATGGATCGTGTAATTAACTGTTGTTATGAAGTTGTGGATAAATAGACCCAGTGTGGTCAATGTTTACTTATAAATGAACCCGATGTGGTCAATGTTGAATATTGGATCTTGGATGCGTCTCATAATTGTATGATACACAGGTTGTATTTTTGGGTAGAGCTCCCCGTACAAAGAATACTCTGTCCTAATTTTGTTAAATTATGGGTCCTGGTAAAAGGGACAGAACGGTGTAATATCAAGTCACACAATATCCGCGGGTATTTCGTGAGTTGATGGAAAATTTATGGACACCCGAATTTTGGGGTGTCTTAGCTTGGTATAAGAGCTTAGGTATATGATTTACCTAAGGCTTGATTGGGTATGGGTCTAGACCATTGCATCCATTGTGCATTTCATGATATGTGCTCTAATATGCTACATGTTATGTGAACAATATGCATGGTAAAATGTATTTGGAAAGGAGACACTAGGGCTAGAGAACATAACCTTGGGCGTCGAAAAAAGAATAAACTGGATGGTTCAGGGCATAGATGTCTACTAGTAAGTGGCACACGCTCAACTAGTGAGACAATAAGAGAAATCTCAATGTTACGACTTTGATCCCTACCTTGGGATACTAAGTTAGTGCTCTATTGTTATTTGAAAAACCATTTCATGTGAGTTCTTCCATAGGAGCTAGGATGAGTGTTGATCCGATATGTTGAGGTTGTGAGTTAGAGATCTTGGAGATTCTACTCACCGTGGACCTTGGGGCCCTTGACATGTCGGAGTTTGACGTCATCCTTTGTATGGATTGGTTGGCGGCTCATCGAGTCGTCATTGATTGGGATCATAAGAGGGTCACTGCCTACACACACTGCCTACACACCGGAGGGTTTATGTTTCAAGTTCCAGGGGAAAAACATGACGTTTTACCTCAAGTAGTGCATGACTCCCGTTGGCACGGGCAATTGATGAGTTGGCTAGCAAACCTTACCCTGTAGGACGAGGCAAGGCAGGATTTGGGTCTACCTCGGGTTGTGTGTGATTATGAGGATGTTATTCCAGATGAACTACTGGGATTACCTCCATATAGGGATGTTGACTTTACCATTGAGTTGCATCCCGGTACATCACCCATTTCTATGACTCCACATAGGATGGGGCCTGTTGAGTTATAAGAACTCAAGGTCCAATTGCAAGAATTGTTGGACAAGGGGTTAATTAGATTGAGTACCTCACCTTGGGGCGCTCCGGTGTTGTTTGTAAAGAAGAAGGATAAGACCCTTCGACTATGCATAGATTATCAGCAATTGAATAGGGATACTATTAAGAATAGGTACCCTTTGCCGAGGATTGATGACTTGTTTGATCAGCTAAGGGGCGCAGGTCTACTCCAAGATAGATCTTCACACCAGTTACTATCACTTGAGAGTTAGGGAGGAAGATATCCCTAAGACAGCGTTCAAAACGAGGTATGGACATTTCGAGTTCACAGTGATGCCATTTGGATTGACGAATGCCCCGACGGCATTCATGGATCTCATGCATAGGGTGTTTTAACCCTACTTAAATCAGTTTGTCATAGTCTTTGTTGATGACATCTTGATCTACTCCAAGTCTAAGAAGTAGCATGAGGGTCACTTGAGGATTACTCTCCAAACCTCTAGGGACCATCAGTTGTACGTCAAGTTCAGCAAATGTGAATTTGGGCTGACTGAGGTGACATTCTTGGGGCATGGGGTGTCAACTTCGGGTGTATCTGTGGGCCCAGAGAAGGTTGAGGTAGTTATGAATTAGGAGAGGCCAAAGTCAGTCTTCGAGATACGCAATTTCTTAGGATTGGCAGGGTACTACCGGAGGTTCATTGAGGACTTCTCCCGATTAGCTGCACCTATAACCAAGTTGACCCGTAAAGAGGTCAAGTTTGAGTGGAACGATTTATGTAAGAAGGCATTCTAGGAGTTAAAAAGGAGGCTTACTTCAGCTCCTATTTTGATTGTTCCAGAAAGGGGACAGAGGTACACAATGTATTGTGATTCCTCAAAGGACGGACTTGGACACGTTTTGATGCAGTTGGGGAGGGTAGTGACTTATGGTTCTCGGCAGTTAAAGAACTACGAGCAGAGTTACCCCACACATAACATGGAGTTGGAGGCTATAGTCTTTGCCTTGAAGGTTTTTTGCTACTATTTATATGGTGAGCAGTTCGAGGTATTTTCAGACCACAAGAGTCTGAATTATATTTTTACACAACGGGATCTCAACATGAGACAACATAGGTGGATGGAATATCTAGAAGACTATGAATTCATTTTGCATTACCATCCTGGTAAGGCAAATGTGGTGGCTGATGTACTCAGCTAGAAGTCACGAGGAGTCTTTACTAGTGTAGCTTCCCGGGAGTGGCAGATGCTCAAGACTGTGGAAAAGTTTGGTGGCTACGCCTTCCCTACTGAGCAAAGTGATCGAGTCCCAAGGGCGGGACACGGAGATATTGTCTATCATGGATCGGGTACGGTGGGGACAAGTGATGAGGGCTGGATCATTCACTTGGATGGTAGTCTTCGGTATAGGAAAAGGATTGTGGTTCCCCATTCTACGGATCTAAGAGAGGAGATCCTGAGGGAGTTTTATTGCTCCCATTTTGATGTGCAACCAGGTGACACAAAGATGTACCATGATCTTCGTCACCAGTATTATTAGAGCGGGATGAAGAAAGATGTCGGAGATTTTATTAGTCATTGTCTCACGTGTCAGCAAGTGACGGTTGAACCCCAGAGACCAGCAGGGTTACTCCAGCCCTTAGAGGTAACTGAGTGGAAGTGAAAGCATGTCATGATGAATTTTGTGACCCACTTGCCGCAAACATTGCGAGGGCATGTCGCGGTATGGGTGATAATGGACCGGCTTACGAAGTCGGTACACTTTTTAGCAGTGCAGATAACCTTCACACTGGAGGAATTCTGCAGGTTGTATATACAGTAGCTTGTCCGATTTTATGGGGTGCCCATATCTATAGTATTGGATTGGGATCCCAAGTTTACAGCTCATTTTTGGGAGAGTTTTCAGCGAGCCATGGGGACACAATTGATGATGAGTACTATTTTTCATTTCCAGACGAACGGTCAGTCGGAGAGGACCATCCAAACTTTAAATGACATGCTACAGGCATGAGTCATAGATCTCAAGGATAGTTGGGAAGAGCACTTACAATTAGTGGAGTTTGCGTACAACAACAGTTATCAGACGAGCTTATAGATGGCCCCCTATAAGGCACTATATGGGAGACCTTGTCGATCTCCGATTTTTTGGGTGGAGGTAAGACAGACCCTCTACGGGTTTAGAATTGGTTAGGGACACTTCTAAGAAAGTGGACTTGATACAAAAGCGTCTTTTCATGGCTCAAAGCCGATAGAAGAGCTACGTCGATAGACGACAGCGACCTCCAGAGTTTGAGGTAGAAGATCATGTCTTCTTGAAGGTGATGCCTAAAAGAAGAGTGGTTAGGTTTGGCAACCGGGGAAAGCTGTCGCCGAGGTATATCGGGCCCTTTAAGGTACTCAAGAGGGTTGGTACAGTTGCTTATCGGTTGGCGTTGCCGTCAAATCTATCAGGTGTACATGCAATGTTCCATGTCTCTATGCTCCAGAAATACACCCCAGATCCGACTCATGTGGTGGATTGGGGTGAGTTGATTGTTGATGTGGATGGAACTTTCGGGGAGGGACCGGTGCGTATCATGGATAGTCAGGATCAGGTTTTGCAAGGCAAGACCTTGAGGCTACTGAAGGTGTTGTGGCAGCACCGAGGAATGGAGGAGGTGACATGGGAGCACAAGGACACTATACGTACTAGTTATCCTTCCTAATTCAATGAAGGAGGTACATTTTTGTAGTTAAGAGTGATATACTTGTAGTATATGCATGTGGTTTAATGTGTATGTGTGTGTGAATTTCGGGGACGAAATTCTTTTAAACAGGGAAGAATGTAAAACCCAGGTAAATTTTAACTTTTTATGAAAAAGGGCAAAACGGTAAATTAACACTACAATGCGGGTTGAGAACCCTTATTTTTCTAGAGGTGGGATGACAAAACGGACTTCACCGTTAGATTCATATCGCAAAATCTAGTTACCCTCTCAAAATTCGCCCATTTCTGAGATAGTCTGAAATTTTCATGTTTTTCGAGGCGGTGGGCATCCGGTGACCCAAAAAAATGAATTTTTATTTAAATTTTGAAATATTAAAAATAATTTAAGTAAAGTTTACATAAAAATATTTGAGCTAGAACCAGAGCGAGATTTAATCGTTTCGGGGAGAAAACGGACCCAGGAAAAAGGAGGAGTGTGGTGCGACTTGGGCCAAGCATTAAAATGTATAAATATGGACTAAAAGCTGATTTTAGGGATTGGTGTTCTGCTGGGTTTGCTGGTTCTTACGTTGGAGATGAAGAGAGAAAAAATAAGAGAACTTCTACCTTCTTTCTCGAATCTACGGAGTTCTGCCGGTCAGAATTCTTGGAGCCAAGAATCAAAGTCGATCACCTCGATGAGGGCTACACAACCATATCAAAAAGAAAGGATTTGAGCGGGAATCGAGATTTTGGGGAAAGTGAAGATTTGAGCGGGAATCGGGTTCTTGGAGCTTCCAAATGTCGTTCTTTACGCTTAAAGAGTTAGGGTTTCCTCTTACTTAGGTTTATTTTCAACTTAGGATGTCTATATCAGATGGGTAGATTGTTAGAGATTTTAACCACTTGCCTATTGTGGTTTAAGTGGTGAAATGGGTATTGAAAATGGGTAGAATAAATTATATCTTAAAGTGTGTATGTAGAAATTGCTTAATGTAATTTCTTGAGAAATGTAGAATTTTGGACAAGATTATGTGTTTACATAAATAGTGCCTTGAAGGTGTTTGATAAAATGCCTTGAATATGAGTGGTGGCTTGAAGGTGTTTGATAAAATACTTTGAGTGATTGAAATTGTTGTTTGACAAAATAACATGCCTGGATAATGTGGTAAAGTGAAAGCACATGCTTATGATGTAATTTATAATTTGAAAGGTCATGTTGATGTATGCTTAATGATATGTTAGCATTATGATGATCATGAAAATTATATGTTTTTTATATAATTGATCATGGGATATTTTGAAATTGTTCATATTAAAATTATGATGAATTTTTGGAGATTATATGCATATGATATAATTTTTCATGATACATGTTGAAATGTGTGGTTAAATTAATCCATATGACATTCATTACATGTGGGATATGATATGTGGTTAAGGTAGCTCATATGACACTCATTATATACGGTGCATGACATTGGTATTGCAATGGTTCATTACATTTCATATTTACAGAGGCATCACATTCATGGACTTTATGCATGGGTGTGCGTGTGTGTGTGCATGGTTTAATCAAACACCACACTCGGTGGTTGATATGTGGACTCGGTAAGGTTGGATCGAAGATCCAGCTGAGTTGCATGGTTGCATGGAAAACTTGTGTCGAGTATAGCAAGAAGGACTAGACTCTCCCTCAGGGGCAAGACCCGGCTGTATGGTTCAGTCACTTACTGGCGGTGAAATTCCAGAAAAGTGGCATGGTGTACGAAACCGGCGATTGTGATACCAAAATCCGTGGTCCAACAAAGACACAAGATTTTGTTTTATAAAAATACCCATTCAATGCGTAACATCCAACAATGATTAGGTTTTTATAAATACACAACTTTTATTTAATACAATCATTGGATGTATTTTTGGGCAATTGACGGATTCATTACTCATGTGCATTGCATTATGTTGTGGGAGTCGGTGAGGACTCAAGTTGAAGTTGCATGAGTGAGTCTCATCTCAATTCATAGCATGACATGGAAGTTCCTATCATGATTGTTATTCTTTCTTGAAAAGAATATTGGTTGTAAATTGTTGCATGTACACATTCATATGCATCTAGGGTGGGGAGTAGCCTCTGTAGGAGGTACTCTATTGAGCGTTGCTCACCTTATACGAGAAAACATTTCAGGTGCAAGATATATGTCAGTGGATGACTCACCTTTAGAGCCTCAAGGGTGAAGAAAGCAGATTTGTGGCTTTTTTAACTTATTTTGTAAAACTTTTGGATAAATCTAGTCTTGGCATGTAATTTTATGAACGGGACTGTAACCGAACTTATGTGGACTATGAATTGATGTATGCTAGACCTCAGATGGGTTGTGTAATTAACTGTTGTTATGGAATTGCGGATAAATTGATCCGGTATGATCAATGTTTACTTATAAATGGACCCGATCTGGTCAATGTTTAATATTGGACCTCGAATTGGTCTCATAATTGTATGATGCACAGGTTGTATTTTTTGGTAGAGCTCCTCGTACAAAGGAGACTCTACCCTAATTTAATTAAATTACGGGTCTTAGTAAATGGTACAGAACAATATGATATCGAGTTACACGATATCTGTAACACCCCGCATTTTCTGTTATAAATGTATATAGTTATATGATAGATAATTATTGTGAAAATGAGGGTATGTATAATGATGTAAGAATGAATCACATAGGTTAAAACATTAGAAAAGAATGATTGGGAGACAAATGGATTTGGGAAGTTAAGTTTCAAAGACGTTGGGGATTGAAATTAGTTATTAGACAAATTTCTAAATGTTTCTAGGTCAAAATAATGTTTCCATTGAATCCGGAAGGTCGAAAAACCTTGGGAAGGGTAATATGAAGTGCATTGGAAACTTGGAAGACGGAGGAAGAATCTGTCTGCTGAGTAGTACCGGTACCGAGTACCGGTACCAAATGGTACCGTTACCCCAATTCCAGAAGGTTTTTGGTACCGGTACTGGGTACCGGTACCCCGATTCCAGAAGGTTTTTGGTACCGGTACTGGGTACCGGTACCAAA
>CM042190.1:3607022-3625833 GCA_023539305.1 Ilex asprella | reverse complement strand
GGCACCGTATGAAGCATTGTATGGAAGGCCCTGCCGATCACCGACGTGTTGGTTAGAAGCCGGCGAGAGTAGTTTGTTTGGACCAGACATTGTTCGAGAAACTACGGAGAAGATACAACTCATCCGGGAGAGGCTACGGACGGCGCAAAATAGACAGAAGAGCTATGCAGACCACAGACGAAGACCCTTAGAATTCAAGGTTGGAGATTACGTCTTTCTCAAGGTGTCACCCAAGAAGGGCGTGTTACGATTTGGCAAGAAGGGGAAGTTAGCGCCCAGATATACCGGGCCATTTGAAGTGATCAAAGTTGTGGGCAAAGCAGCGTATCAGTTGCGGTTACCAGCTCAGTTAACTGGGGTACACGACGTGTTCCACGTTTCAATGTTACGGAAATGTCAATCGGATACAACGCTGGTCGTGGACTTGAAAGATATAGAGGTTCAAGAGGGAGCAACGTATGAAGAACAACCGGTGAGGATTCTCGACGCCAAAGAGAAGGTACTTCGCAACAAAGTCATTCGACTAGTGAAGGTGTTGTGGCAACACCATGGAGTGGAGGAAACTACATGTGAACCGGAACAAGAAATGCGGGAGAAGTATCCCCATGTGTTCGCTACTTGAGGTAAGTTTCGAGGACGAAACTTTCTTTAAGGGGGGTGGATTGTAACACCCCGCATTTTCTGTTATAAATGTATATAGTTATATGATAGATAATTATTGTGAAAATGAGGATATGTATAATGATGTAAGAATGAATCACATAGGTTAAAACATTAGAAAAGAATGATTGGGAGACAAATGGATTTAGGAAGTTAAGTTTCAAAGACGTTGGGGATTGGAATTAGTTATTAGACAAATTTCTAAATGTTTCTAGGTCAAAATAATGTTTCCATTGAATCCGGAAGGTCACAAAACCTTGGGAAGGGTAATATGAAGTGCATTGGAAACTTGGAAGACGGAGGAAGAATATGTCTGCTAAGTAGTACCGGTACCAAATGGTACCGGTACCGAGTACCGGTACCCCGATTCCAGAAGGTTTTTGGTACCGGTACTAGGTACCGGTACCCCGATTCCAGAAATTTTTTGGTACCGGTACCGGGTACCGGTACAGCCGATAAAAATCTGAATGTTTTAAATCGCGACGTTGGTCCGACTTTTGAGCCTATAAATACCTTAGGCCGCCTCCTTAGTCGTCCATACCTCATTCTAAACCCTAGATAACTTGAGAGAGAAGGAGAGAACTCAAGATCAAAGGAAAATTACAAGAGAATTCGGGTATATTCAGGAATCCAAGCCCTAGTTCTTCAAGATTCAAGGTAGGGGGTTTTCTCTCATTCACTTACATTGAGGCTAGGGCTTATATATATATGTCATCTTTTCACCTTAAATTATACATGTGTGCTATATAATCATTGTTTCTTGGTACCTTGTGACTATTACCATGATTTAAACAACATTATTGTTTGATTAACCCTTGAATCCTTTTCTTGCCTAAAAACCCTAGATTCGAAGAGAAATGAACTTTTCTTTGAATTGTTTTTAATTCTTGATTTCAAAACTTTAGTGTTGAATATTTTACAACAAAATAATATAAATTATGATCTCTTGCATATTTTCTTGGATTATTTGAGTATATGCCAAATGTGAGAGAAATTGGGGATTTTACTATACTTGTGAAATTGTTGTGAATTGAGCATATTCTCGGTTTTCTCATTGTATGGATGTTGTGATGGACTTGGATTACCTTCGAGAGATGCCGTAGAGTGTTAGAGTTTAGTCTACCCTAATGGGGGTGAGATGGTTTCCTAACACTTGTAGTGGGTTGTCATTTGGTAATGCAACCACTATCGTTCACTGGAGTTCGAACAAGGGATAGTATACTTTTCCTAGGAAGGGACTCGTCACTGCCATTGTGATGGTAGACGCCCCTTTCTAAAGTGCTTGTGACTATGATTGTGATTGTGATTGTGATTGGTGGACTAGGTATAATCGTAGGGTAGATTCATGGGAAACAATCATCATACATGGTACGGGGATGAACCGAAAATACATGGACTTATGAGTTGGGTCGTTCTTGCCGATGCATTGGTATGGGACAATGCATGGGAGAGAAGCCCCTTTTCTAAATAGCTTAAATTGGAATATTGGTTATTGTTGCTAAACCCCTTTTATTCGTTTATTTGAGTATTGCTACTGTTTAAACTTGAGATCACTTTTAAAATGCCCCTGTTTTATTTCAAAGGTTATATACGTTACTTGTGAAATGAGACCGACCATTTTCTATGTTTTAAAACCTTGTTTGTGTTTGGGAGAAATGTGGCTACAGAGCTTCATGCTCACCCCCTACAAATTACATTTTTTTGATTGGGTGCTAGAGGAGGATCTCGGCATCGACGAGCCGAGACATTGGGAGGCTCCACCCGAGGGGAATCTAGATCCCGAGGTGGATATGTAGAGTTGTAGCTTCTTTTGTACTAGACTAGGACATTCTTTTGGAACATTGTGTAGTCTAGTTTATTTTGTATTTCCGCTGCAAGATTTACTTTGATATTCTTTTGGAGATGTAAATGCCATTGTTGGGCATATTCTTTTGGATGTTATTGTATATGCCTGAATGATGAAGTAAATTCTTTTGGGATATGAAGTTATGTAGTTTCTCTCATGATTGTAAATGGTTTTTAAATAGTAATACTACCAAGGTGTATTTTGGGGTGTTACAATATCCACGGGTATTCTGTGGGTTGATGGGCGATCTACCGACACCCGAATTTTGGGGTGTCTCAAAAATTACCTTATAACCATCCTTGCTAAGAAAAGAGTTCGATACCAAATTCTTGCGAATGTCGAGGATATGAAGCACTTTGTTCAAGGTGAGATCCTAGCCGGATGTCATCTTTAGTATCACCTTGTGACATCCTTCAACCTTGGAGGTAGAGGAGTTTCCCACGTAGAGTTGTCCATCATTCTCTAACTTCTTGTAAGTAGAGAACATCCATCTGTTAGAGCAAATGTGTCAAGTAGCGGCGGTGTCAACCCACCACTCCTTGGAGTTTCTCACCAAGTTACATTCAGAAACAACTACTAAGAGATTCATGTCAAAGACTTCCATTGAAAGCTTGTCTGTTTAAGTCACGTTTGCTTGAGCATTTAGCTTCTTGAAGTTATTTAGCTTATGACAATCTTTGGAGAGATGTCCCAATTTGCCTTAGTTATAGCAATTGACTTTGAACTTCTTAGATCCTTGATTTGGACCTTCACCATTATACTTCATCTTTTTTTTAGTCTTTGTCCCACCTTCCACAATATTGGCTTTAGATTCTATGCAATTAAGGACTCCACTTTTCTTCTCAGATTTCAGGTTGTCTTCTTCAATCCTCAAACACACAATTAATTCAAGTTTCATCTCCTTGCGTTAATGCATAATATAGTTCTTAAAATCCTTCCAAAGTGGTAGTAACTTTTCCATGATCGCAGCCACTTAGAATGGCTCACTAAGAGACATACCCCCAGTATGGATGTCATGAAGAATAACTTGAAATTCTTGAACTTGGGTTATGACGGTCTTTGAATCCACTATTTCATAATCCAAGAATTTACTAACAATGAATTTCTTTGTGCTGGCATTCTTGGTCATGTATTTCTTGTCCAAAGACTTCTAAAGTTTTTTTTACAGATTTGACAGCACTATACACATTATATAATGCATTGTCTAGTCTGTTTAAGATATAATTTCTACATAAGAAATCTAAATGCTTCCAAGCATCCACAGTGATCAACTGCTCCATGTCAGTTTCATTTTCATTAAGTGCAAAAATATCCTCACTTAAAAACTTAGCAAGGTTCAGTGTGGGGTGATGAGCGCATAATATTGCATATGTAAAGGCCTCTTTACATGCATTTTAACTCAACTTTTGCATCTAAGTACTTAGAGTTAGCCGATTTTAAGAATAATGTTGAAATTTCGATTTTGCATGTTTTTATATCTGAAATCATTGATTTTAGGGCCTTGCAACTATGATGGATGTGTGGTGAAGGCATGAACACAATACATGAAGATTTGGAGGCTTAAAAGTGAAGAAATCAATGAGGTATTGGTGCTTTGGAACAAAAGCACCAGCAACCACCCCTTCGAGTGAAAAAGCCTCGGTTTTTCTCCATTTTGACCATGATCCACTTCGAATCTGAAAAAGTACAAAACATGAAAGTTGTAGATCTTGATGTCTTCTGTATTGTGTCAAAATTTCAGCTCAATCGACGATTGGATCAAAAGTTATGATGATTCTACGAAAACTAGTCCGAGTAGACAAAGTGTACCAGTACACGTACCGGTACGCCGAACTCCAGTAGCTAAACTGTACCGGTACACCGTGCCTGAAGTGCCCGGAACAACTATTTTTCATGCTCCACTTGCTTGGGGTTCCCACCTACACTTCTCCCACTTTCCCCCCAACATTCCTTACACAAGAACATGTCTCCTACACCCTAGTGGAAGACTTTGAAGACAATGGCATTACTGAGAAGAGAGAGGAAGTGGGCTGTCATGTGGGTTGTAGGCTAAGCTCCTCCTAGTCTGTGTAACCCATCAAAATTACTTGCCATTGATGGGAGGTCTACTCGCACAGCTAGGAGGACCCTCATGGACGAAAACTGAAGACACACACTCCATATATTCAACATTCTTCAGCATTGAAGGGTGGTTACCTAAGCTTAGAAGTAGAAGAAGATGATGAATAGTGACATAGTTTAAATTTCTGCATTTCTTCCATCCATTTTACTTGTAATCTCCTGTAAGAATCTTGTAAGCTTCTTTAATTGTCTTTAATGTCATTTATTGCTAATGCTTTTCAAGTTTAGTTATGCCTTGTAGATTTTACCATTGTTGTATTTAAGTTTTCTTCATTTCCTAGCTTTAAAATGGGTATTGCATATTTTTCTTCTTAGTTTAAGATTTCTTGCTTTAAGTTAAGTTTCATGCTCCATTTCCTTTACATGTCTCTTTACATTATGCATTTCTTTCCTTTAAGTATGATTAGCTAGATTTTTAGTTGGCTAATCCAAGGGAGACTTCCTCTTAGGTTTTCCATTTCAACTCTTTTTCTTTCCTCTCTCGGTGTACGATAGTTCGGTTTGACTGGGTTAGTGTGTCTTTGATATTCCATAGGCCTAGTCATGGTTTATGTTTAGATCTTCACCATCTCGTCCCTAGATTTCCACGAATCAATCGTTCATCTATAAACCCTCAGAGGAAGGTATCGAGTTGAGTTGGGATTCCCATTGGAATCACCTCTTTGGATTAGCCAACACTTATTTTATTGCATTTTCATTAAGAACATAACTCTCCAAAACACAAACAAAAGATTTTACACTTTCTCTTTTTTGACAAAATCACCTTCAGAAACTTGAACTTTCCTTCTCTGAGGAGACAACCTTGGAATACTTTTTCAAGTAAAACACCAACATTCAAAAGACTCCTTGCAATTGGGGAGCACTTTTGTTTACATTTCACATTTCACACATTTTATTCATTCTATTTCATACCACCATTTTTTTGTTCCATCTCTTGCAACATCCCGAGGGAGAGTGGCACTCTCTTCTCACACACATCATACACATGCTAAAGGGTGATGTTTAGAGGTTAGGGAACAACGTTTTCCAACAATCATGGGGAGATAGAAAAGCATCTTTTGTTGCCAACGTTTGAAGTCTAAGCCATTAAATTTGTCGAGCTTCTCTCCATGAGACAAACTCACAGTAGTAGGAATAGAATTTGTTGTAGCCATTTATGTTACACAAGCAGAAACAAATAACATTTAGTTTTTAATAAAGTATATCAATAATTAACATAATACAAAATTATGATTGAGATTTGTAACGCCTCAATACCACCCTGGACGGCATTACATTCTAAAATCATTTACATCATAAGAGCACTACAAAAATCCATCAATAAATAAATTTCATTCATAATATATAGATAATGTCTACAATATTGTCCCAAAAGAATAGACTCATCTTGGCCTTTACATTCCAACAACTAACTAATATAGCGGAGCGAAAATAACAAAAGAAAACTAGACTTTACAAAGTTTAAAATAAATTCTCAAGTCTAGTACAAAAGAAACTATATCTCTACATGTCCACCTCGGGATGTAGATTCCCCTCGGGTGGTGCCTCCCAGTACCCCTGCTCGTCCACTCTAAGGGTTCTCCTCTAGCACCAGATCTGAAAAAATGTTTAACCGTAAGGGGTGAGCACGAAGCTCTGCAACAAAATCCTCGCAAACTCAAACAACGTTTAGAAAAATGTAAAACAGGTCGGTCTCATTTTGCAAATATCATATATTAATTTTGAAATAAAATAGGGACATTTAAATAGATCTCAAGTTTACACAACATTGATAATTAAATGAAAATAGTAAAAGTATTTTTCAACAAGAAACCATTTTCAAATGGTTAGGAAGGGCGTCTGCCGTTGCATTGTCCTATACCAATGCACCAGCTCCGACGAAATCCAATCCATGTTCTCATATGTATATATTGGTTCATCTTCGTGCAATGTACATTGATTGTTCTTAGGAATCTACCCAGCGATTATATCTAGTCCACCCATAACAACCAACAAATCACAATCACTTTGGAAAAGGGCGTCTACCATACCAATGGTAGTGACGAGTCCCTTCCCATGAACAGTATACCAACCCTAGTTCGAACTCCAATGAACGATAGTGGTTGCATTATCAAATGACAATCCACTACAAGTGTTAGAAAACCATCTCACCCCCACTGGGATAGACTAACCTCTAACACTCTACAGCATCTCTCGATGGCAATTTAAGTCCATCATAACAACCATACAAGTGAGGAAACCAAGATATTCTCAACTAACCAACAACTTCACATCATTACCAAAATTTTTAATTTTCACATGTGTCATACAGTAGAATAATCAAAGAAAATATGCAAGAGATCATCATCAATATCATTTTGTTGTACAATCTCAAACACTATAACTTTGAAATCAAGAACAAAGAAGAAATTAAGGGAAAATCCATCCCTCTTGAAATCTAGGTTTTGAAGCAAGATAAATAGGTATAAACCCTAACTTCATGTAAAACATGATAATAATTGCAAGGGAACCAAGAAACAAATAACCCATAGCAAATACATACTAATAAGAGTCAAAACATTTATATATATATATATATTAGCCCTAGCCTCAATGAAAGAGAATAGGAATAAATTCCCTACCTTGTGTTCTTGAAAAGCTAGGTTCTGATTTACTCCAAGGTGCAAATTCCCTCAAATCTTGTGTTTTTCTCTTCCTTTCTTCCTCTCTAGGGTTTTCTAAGGTTAGAAGGGCCGAAATAAAGGCTAAAGAGGCGTCTCTAGGTATTTATAAGGCGAAAATGGACCCCAAATCGTGACATTAAACTGTCAGACCTCTTTTGGCCGTACCGGTACGTCTAACTCTCTGGACCAAATTGTTCCAGAACACTATATCGGTACGGTTCAGTACCGGTACACAATACCGGTATAGTGTTGCTCAGTTTTTCTCATTTCCTCTGTTTTTTATTTCCAACCCATTCTAAACCCTTCCAATGTCAACTCAAACTTACACAACATATATTTGCACACCAATTATAGTTGACATAAATTCTATTACAAGCTATTTCATATATTCATGAGCTAAAATCAAGTTTTTACTAATATTTACAATATTAGCATTTTCTATGGTTATAACCCATGTGGTTCATTCCTACGTCATTTAATATATTTAAATACTAATCAATCTATTGTTACATCACTTTTAAACATGTGGGGGTTTACAAGATTATAATAGTACTTAATCTAATTAATAGTAGTAATATAACATAATAAAAAATTCTAATTGAGATTATAACAATACTTAATCTAATTATTCAACAAATATGTCTGAAGATTGTTATCAAAAATATATATATAATTAGATTAAGAACTAATTATTATAGTAAAATCTAAATCTATTAAGCATACTTTTATATGAAAACAATTTAATTAAAACGGAAACTGAAATACACTTACAATGATGCAGAACTGCAAGAATAATAAAAATCTAGAAAATCAGAAATATAAAAATAATAATTATAATAATTCGAGCCCTGTATAATCACAATTTACTTAAGAAATATTTGTTCTCTTTCAGTGTTTAAGGTTGATAAGCAACCTTTTTTCAAGATAGAACATAATTCGCCCTTGCACTTCTATCTTCAAGACTGCAACGAACACAACTTTGTGTTTTACACTTGAACCTCTTAGAAAGAACAATGCAACAATATGCAAAGAAAAAGAAAGAGAAAGAGAGAGAGAGAGAGAGAGAGAGAGAGAGAAAGAAGAAATACTAAACACAAAATTCAGAATTGGGATAATGGGAGAAGTAGAATGAGAGAGCAATTCTAGTAAGAAGTAAGAATTGTTTAATTGTGTGATTTGGGAGTGTAATGCATCACCTATTTATAAACTCCCTAGTAGATTTTCATGAAGGGTGGAACCATTTGTAATGGTGACTTTATGAAGAAGTACAATAATTTAAAATGGTGTCTTTTTGTGCAAATGATATCAATAGTAACTTTATGGGGAGTTGTGACTATTTATAATGGTATCTTTAATTCAAAAAGTTTAATAGTGGTTTTATGAAAGGGTGTAACTATTTGGATTGGTGTCTTTAACCCAAAGTCAATAATTTTGAACTAGTAGACTTTCATGTCATCTTTATTTCATACATTTCCAATTTCTCCCAAAAGTCCCAAAAATACTTTAACAATTTCTCATTCAATATTTAATAATTTAAAATAAATAAATATCAAAATTATTTATTTAAAAACCACTATTTCCAAAAGTGTGGACCCCATTGGGCTTTGCTTTTACTTGAGTCTGATCCACCACTCTCTCCAAGCATTGCATCCAGCCATTTGTTTTACTAGAGCTCGCTCTTCCAAGAACCAAGCTTATCACTCTTTATGAGTCACCGCATTACCACTTAGCCAAGAGCCCTTGCGCTTGCAACCTGCACTTTTTTTCGAGTGGCATTTTCATGATTTCAATACCAAGAGCCCAACACTTTTCTTCATAGCTATCATTGGTATCGACAAGCTACACCGCTTCTTTAAGCGTTCACCCAAGATCGTCAATCATCAACTCTAATACCATTTGTTGGGAGAGTGAGCCTAATGATTCAAGGCTCAATATACATGTCTAAAACCAATAACCATTTAAAAGTTTACGCCTTTAGTGGTGAGCCCATCCATTTTATATTAAGACACTTCAACTTATTTTTCTATTCGATGTGGAATTCCCACACATGCAATATCCGCCGCATATCTTTATCTCTACCACTCCTTATCTCTCCTCCTAGTTCGCTCATTGGCAATCATGCACACAAATAAAAAGGGTCGAAGACCCTCCAGTGAATATGGGTCTTCGTAGTTGGACTTTAAGCAATTATAAGTGTTCATGGGTCCAAACAACATGCTTTTAGTTGAGCCTAAAAATCAACCACTCCAAAATAATGATAAATGAGATACCAATTTCTTATTTGAGCCTCACCAATAAGAAGAGTCTTGTGTCTAAGTAGGAATTTTTTTTTGGATAATAACTCTTACTTTGATTCATGATGCGTGATATTGAATTTATATAATCTCAGACGACAAAGGATCCTAATTAATCATACGTTTGAAATTCAAAATTATTCTTGGCTTATCATGCATAGTGCAAAATATCGGATAAGCATGACGCACTTGGAACCATCAATAATGTTTTTGGGCCAATGACACTCTGCTCTCCAAGGTATTTTTAAATTATCCATTTATACCCTAAATAATTTTACTTTTGCATTTGAAAGAATTGAGCATAAAATTCTCACATAAAATACTTCAAATTGAGAAATATATAAATAATTATGGTAAAAAATAAAAAATATAAAAATACATAAAAAAAATTGTCAGACAAAGCTACAAACGTTTCAATTTAGACCAAAATGTAACATTTTTATACAATTAAGGATGCAATGAGAGACAGCTAACCAAACGGGTTAGGCAATTGGAGAATAGAGCTAAGTGGGAGTAGATGAGCAAAGATTACCTAAATTCTCTCAAACATATATTTGACCAAGCTTAGAAATTTAAATAAGCGTAAGAGGTTCATTAAGCTTAGAAATTTTTCGGCGGGGTTACACTTTACATGACAGTATCATATAATATACATTACCAATAAAAAATTGTACATGTCCAATGAATAGATATCACCTATTATATTGTCATAATTCTTTTAATTTGGATGTCCCACAAATTATTTTTGTGAAATCCTCTTATTGGGTATGTAAACTACATGAAAGTGTGACTTGATTTATTAAATTTATACCAAATTTTCTCCATCTAAGTAGGAACTTATCCCGACTACCAAATAAAGACACATGGTTAAAGCAGACTAACCATGGTTTGTGTGCCCATCTGTATTGTGGACTTGGTTTTTTTTTGTCTGTTGAAAGGAACATCTCATGTAACACCCCAAAATTCGGGGGTCCCTTATCAACCATTGACAACTCGCCAACTCACGAAAAAACACCCATGGATGTCGTTTAACTCGACACCACGTCAATAACATTCTCCATAGTAGTGATTATTACCACAATTGAATCCGTAGTTCCATATTCATCTAATTCAACCGGGGTCCAAGGTACCCCAATGTATGGCAATTTAAGTCTTTTTGTGTCGTTGGAACCCAAGAACTCAAAGTCCAAAAGCATAGCAAGAAGACTTGAAAATTACAAAAGTCTAGAAAATCATACCGGTACGGTGAACTCTCTAAACAACAGCGCATCGGTACGACGAACTTCCTGGACAGCAGCGCACCGGTACGCATATCGATACGGCGAACTTTCTGGACAGCAGTGTACCGGTACGCGTACTGGTACGCTCTGCCAATAACTGCCTGTTTCGTCTATTTTTTCATTTCCAATCCATTCAAAAACTTGTCAATTTCATCTCAAACATGTATAATGATGTTTTCTACATTATACAAGATTTCATACAAGTCCTATTACAATTATTCACATACGATTTCAATATTTACATGCCAAAAACTATTTTATAACAAAAATTTTACAATTTTCTTAAAATAAGCCACATTCCGGCTTCTTCATCAGCAAAGCTCAAAGTGAGGGTCTCCCATTGGTGTAGACCCTGTACCTGAAATATTTTACCATAAAAGGTGAGCCACACTCAATAGAGTATTTCCTAAATTCATAATTTATACATTCCAAGCATAGATATTCTATCAATTTTGAAAAATTACAATGCAATGATATGGAATGAGATGAGACTCACTCTCACTATCCAACTCGAGTCTTTCCCGACTCCTTGAGACATGCAATTTGCTAGTGTGCATTTGTCTGTCATCCATGATCCGGAGCCCTTCCCGGCTTTCAACACATGTAATTTCTCATGTGTATAATTTTATCCTTTATGTTACACATCAAATGACATTATCAATTCGGGGTTTGGTGTGGGGTAGGTATTTATAGACTTACACCAACGGCACCCAACCGACACGGGATTTATGGACTTCCACCAATGGTCCCTCATACGCCGACATACTTTTATGGACTAATACCAACGGAAGTGGGTATCCAAATCACCGACACTTGCACCCGAGGGATCTTCTAGTCCTTCTTGCTAACCCCGACCCTCAACACCATTCAAACCGTGCGACTCAGCCAAGTCATCAACCTAGCTTACCTCAGCCCACTTTTCATCCACCAACTGTGGTGTTGACCTTTTTCATGCACACACACCCACTAAATCGCGATGTTTTCATGCATTTGCAATGTAATGTCTCATTGCAACTACAATATGATGTTTAATATGTTATGTGTGCCATATGAACTATTCCAAATCCAATTCACATATTCCATGACAAATTACATCAAGAGCATATAATTCTCATGTCTCACAATGTCAATAAATCAATATGTATTTATCAACATTTTATCCAAAACTCAAATTCAAGCATGTTATCTCATACTAAGCAATAACACACTTCCAAATCCAGGCATTATGTAAACATATAATATGCTCACAATTCACATAATTCTAGAAATTACATTAATCAATTTTTACATACCGATTTCAAGATAGAATATATTCTACCTAATTTCAATACCCATTTTACCAAAATTACTTCTATAGGCAAGTCATATACATCTATATTAACCTACCCATTTCAATATAACATTTAAGGGTGTGAATAGACCTATGTAGGAGAATCCCCTACCTCTTGAAGCGTGAGACGAGTTGTAGAAGCTCCAAGACTTCAACCCAAGCTCACTCCTAAGCTTTCCCAAATTTTGGGTTTTCAAACCGTCAGTTAAAGCCTTCGTTTTTGGTGTAGGCACGTAGCCCTCATCGTGGAGACCAACTTTTGTTCTTGGTTCGAGTGGATTTGAGCATCGTAACCCTGTAGATCATAGAGAAAAGGTGAGCTTTTCTCTCTTTTCCTTCTCTTCTCTCCCTCTCTCTATCGACTGAGCAATGGCTGAACAATAGGGGAAAAATCAGATTTTTAGAATACTTGGTCCACAATGCGCCACACGGCCCTTTTAATTCCGGGTCCGTTTTCGTGCCGAAACGATTAAATTTCGCTCCGGTTCAAGTTCAAAATATTTTTAATTTGTCTTGACTTCATTTATTTTATAAATCTCATTATTTTTCTAAAAATTTCGTATTTGGGTCTCCCGGGTTCTGACTGCCTCGTAAAACGTAAAAAATTCGACTATCTCAAAATTCGATGAAATTTGACATGGTAACCAGGTTTCGCGAGACAAATCTAACGGTGAGGTCCGTTTCTTCATCCGAGCTCTATAAAATTTTAAGTTTACAACCCGAACCATGATGGTAATTTACTGTTTTGCCCTTTATTCATAAAAGTTCAAATTCATCCAGGTTTTTACATTCTTTCCCGCTTAAAAGAATTTCGTCCCCGAAATTCATGCACATATACACACCTAACTACATGCACTTGAAACAAGTAACTTTATACTTAAAATTTTAAACATGTACATTCATCCTCGAACAAGAATGGATAACTTGTACGAATGGTGTCCTCACGTTCCCATGTCGTCTCCTCCACCCCTCGGTGCTGCCACAACACCTTTACTAGCCTCACAGTCTTGCCTCACAAAACTTGCTCCCGGCTATCCATGATACGCACTGGTCCCTCTTCGAAGGTCCCATCCGCATCAACCATCAACTCAACCTAATCCACCACATGTGACGGATCTGGAGTATACTTCCGGAGCATTCAAACATGGAATACTGCATGAACACCCGATAAATTTGGCGGTAATGCCAACCTGTAAGCTACTGTACCCACCCTCTCGAGTGCCTCGAAGAGCCCGATAAACCTCGGTGATAACCTCCCTTGCTTCCCGAATATGATTACTCCTCTCTTAGGTGTCACCTTTAAGAAGACGTGATCTCCCACTTCAAATATCAGAGGTTGCCATCGTCTATCGGCATAGCTCTTCTTCCGGCTTTGAGTCATAAGAAGATGTCTCCTTATTAGGTCCACCTTCACTAAAGTGTCCTTAATCAAATATGGATCCGTAGAGGGTCTTTCTCCCACCTCCGTCCAACAAACTGGAGAACAACAAGGCCTTTCATATAGTGCCTCATAGGGTGCTATCAGTATGCTTGCCCGATAACTATTATTGTAGGAGAACTCCGCTAAGGGTAAATGCTCTTCCGAGCTACCCTTAAGGCCTAGGCCGCATGCCCGCAGCATGTCCTCTAAAATTTGGATGGTTCTCTCCGACTGACCGTCTGTCTGGGGATGAAAGGTTATACTCATCGTCAACTACGTCCTCATGGATCACTAAAAACTCTTCCAAAAGTGAGCCGTAAACCTGGTACCCCGATTTGATACTATAGATACAGGCATCTCATGCAGCAGGACTATTTTCTGTATATATATAGTTTGTTGAATTCTTCCAACCTAAAGGTCATCCGCACTGCGAAAAAGTGTGCCGACTTGGTAAGTCGGTCCACTATCACCCACACCGCATCATGTCCCCTCGATGTCCGTGGCAAGTGAGTAACAAAGTTCTTCGTGACATGCTTCCACTTTCACTCCGCCACCTCTAAGGGCTGGAGTAACCCTGCTGGTCTCTAGTGTTTAGCCTTCACTTGTTGACATTTGAGACATCCGCTAACAAAATCTCTAACATCTTTCTTCATCCTGCTCTAATAATACTGGCGACGAAGATCATGATACATCTTTGTGCCACCTGGATGAACTGTAAAATGAGAGCAATGAAACTCCCTAAGGATCTCCTCTCTTAGACCCGCCAACTGAGGAACCATAACTCTTCCTCGATACCAAAAATTACCATTCGAGTGAATGGCCCAGCACTCGTCACCTGTACCTGCTTGTACACGGTCCCGGATGGACAGTAGCTCTGTGTCCTGACTCTGGGACTCAATCACCCTACTCAAAAGGGAAGACATAGCCACTGATTCGCACTCTTTTGTGTGTCTGAATTATATTAAAATATTACACCCAAGTATAGGTGGTCGAATTGTAGTTTTCTCGGTTTTTAAGTCCAAGTATCGATCCCACGAAGAGTTAAGTAATGCTAAAGAAAAATAAAAATAAAATAAAATAAAATAAAATAAATAAATACAGTTAAATGGTTTGTTTGGAGTAGTTTGATGTTTGATTGCTTGTGGTGTGAGCTTAGTCTAATTAACTGGTTTTAAAATAAAAGGCAGGCGGAAGTAAAGTGCAGATATAATAAAGTGCGTAAATAAAGCAGATAACTGACAGAAATATAAAATATATCCTTCAGTTTAAGGATCCCATATGCTTTATATTGGTATTGTTACGGAATTGCTACCACACATCAATCAACTTCCATTTTACTGGAAAGTTAATCGGTAGGTCTGATGTACATATTCAGCGCACAATAGCTTATTAGGCTATTGTGAAGGTAATATATATTATAACACAGCTGCTTATTAGGCTATGCTGGATTATAGATGTTCCAATTGACTAATTCAAGTAAAAACCACTGGTGGTATAGACGATCATCCAGCGACTTGTCAGGTCAGCCGGTGGTAGTTAATCCTAGTACAACAACTTGTCAGGTTAGCTGTATTTAGATATGTCACCTGGAAAGTCAAGCCACTCAAATGGAATACTTGAATTATTCAATAGATCATCGTGGTATATATATATATTGACAGTAGAACTTCCTCAGCGTTCCAATGTAGGACTAGCCATACCAAAAGGATCACCGGGGTTATTCTAGCAGGCAATATTATTATATATAGTAATATCATGCGTCAGTGAAACTTCCTCAGCGTTCCCGTGGAAGCAAAGCCATACCGATAGGATCACCGGGGTTATTTCAGCTGGCATGTCTTATATATATAATAAACATATAGATAAAACATCAGCAATTCCATAAACACACCAATATTATACATATGTTCTCCTCGCACTGGAGGATATAAGGAACTACTCACGCTCCATTGCTATAGACGAGCAAGGAGTGTTAACAGTTATCATTATAACAGAATTAAAGTACAAAATGTAAAAGGCTTTCGTAGGGAATGATTGAAACACAACCACTCTTATTATCAGTTAAGATGTAAAAGTAGCAGCACTTCAACTATCCGAATGGAAAGCTATAACAGAAATGTAGAAGTACAGTACTGGAACTGAAAGTGTATCACGGACCGGATCGTGTTTTCACTTTCTTCTTTCTTTTTCTTCCTTTCTTTCTCTTTTCTCTCTTTGGATTTCTCTCAGAATTTCTCTTGTTTCTCTCTGGTTTCCGGCCTGCATGCAGAGGAGGTGAAGCTGCCTATTTATAGGCGAAATGGAAGCAGGAGGTGGAGGTCTTGCATGTGCTGACTAAGGGCCACCGTCTGGACGGTGGCAGTGCCGTCTGGACGGTGGTGCAAGTGGTTTTGCAAGTTGCATGATGTGCTGGCTCTTCATGTTGGACTATTACATTTTGACCTCCTTGAGTTTCCATCTTCTTGACATTGCTCCCTTCTTCTTTAATTATTTCTGCATTTATCCTGCAATTGTATATAAAAATTGTTAAAATAAATAATTTCCGCACTAGCCCTAATTCACTTTAATTCTAAGTTTTTAGTGTGGTAATTCTACTAATTCGATTTTTTTAAATACTTCTAATTTACATCGAATTGATGTTAATCACACTCCCCAACTTAAACTTTACTAGTCCCTAGTAAAATAAAAATATAATACAAGTAGAGGCAAAATCATTTTCGTAGATTTTTTCACGATTGCATTTAGCATATGCAATAAGTCGTTAAACCCCTAGGTGATCCCTAGTGGACGAGTTGTGTCTCGTGAAGGTTTCCAGTGAAGCTACCTACAAACTTCTATAGTTAGGAATGCATAATTTATATGGTTCATATGTAAAATTAAATTATTATTTTTATACGTAACTAGAATATACCTTTTTTCTGATCACTTATAAGAGTAACATAAGTTAATGGTAACATTATAGCTATATTTTTATAAAAACTTGTGTGCGTGTGTAGGATTCTTCTTTATTTTCAAAAATCACTTGAGAAATATTACCTTTTTTCGTAATAGTCTTGATGTCGATCCTTTCCTGGAATACGCTCAACAAATAATACATGTTATAGTGACTAATCTCTCAATCTTACATGTGATTAGAATATGGAAAACAAAGCAAAGGATTTCACATGTAAGTATTTAAAAGCGGCGGTTTATTGAATAAAGAGGAAATGGACATAATCTCATGAAAGAATATTAACACTTTATTAATTATATTATTAACATTTTCCTTTTTAGATAATAGATTGAATGCAAATATATGATTCCTGGAATCAAAAAGGACTTTCTTAGGGTTGTAATGGGGTTGAGGTTTATGAAACGACGTCATAGGGATTCAAATTGCTATCTTTATATTGTAGCACACCTCAATTTTTTCTTTCTTTGGTGAGTGCATTTTATGCTCCATCTCACCTTTTTATTGAGCGAGTGCGTTTTACGCTCCATCTCGCTTTTTCTTGTACGAGTGCGTTTTACGCTCCATCTCGTCTTTCTTGAGTGAGTGCGTTTTACGCTCCATCTCACTTTTCTTGTCTCTTTTCTACCTTTTCTTCTTCTTCTGCTATTCTGTATTTTGCTAAATTCAAAGAGGGTGCAAGAAAATTAAATAGCAAGGGTAGGTTGAAATATATTTTTATTGGGTTTGGGTCTATTTTTGTTTTTTTTTTTTGTTTTTTTGTTTTTTTTTTTTAAGAAAAGAATTTATAATGTTCAGGCTCAATCTTGGCTAACTAGGGATATAGTTTTGCAAAAGAAATGGTCAAGGCTCAAGATTGATGAAACATGGCCTAAAATCATTTTCCAGAAATCATATGTTTATATTCTTTCTAGCTAACAAATTCAGGATAGTGCTAACAATATAATTTAACAAGTGTTAATCAAAGCAAAAATAATGAGATTATTCAAAGAAAGGTTACCGCTGAATCGGAGATTCTCATTTGAGTAGATGTCGAATAACTCTCCAAGAAAGATAGGTTCAAAATCTGCATTGGGTTTTACATCTCCACTATTGGTAGAAAGATTGTAATATTTCACAAAATTTTTAAATAATAAAGATTTCCTTTTGTGCTTCTAAGACCAAGTTTAAAATAAAAATATTGATATAATGTCCCATTAAAATGTGAAAATCTCAGTGATCATATTAATATAATTCTTGCAATGTACTAAAAATACTAACTTAATTTTTCTTTGAATCACATAAATTAGGCTTCCTAACTTTTTCAATATAGGCTTAAACATTCTTAAATTCAAACTTAACAAGTTCAAAATATTCATAGGTTCAAAATAACTAAACAAAATAAACAAGTGCAAAAGATAGTTTAGTGGTCTAACTGCATAATTTAAAAGTGCATAATTAAAAAAGCTGAGTGAAAGAGAGTAAAGTTTTTATGTAGAATTCCCAGTCTTCATGGTATGGATGGTCCTCCTCCAAAATGTTGTCTCCATAGCCTCAGCAACTCATCTTGATTTTGTTCATAATTGGTCATCCTCTGATCCATCTGATGTAAGCTGGTGCCCATCTGATTAAGGGTGATCTGCATCTGGTTCATTGTGGTCTCCATTCCCAACAGAATCTGTCTATCTGTCCTGTCATCCACTGGAACATAAGGTAAATCTTCTGGTGGCTGTTGTTCTGGTGGAATGAATTCTTCAGGATGTTGAAATGGTTGTGCTTGAGGCTCGGGTGGTATATCTTCTTGGGCTACCGGTGGTGCATCCAGTTGTGCCTCAGGTTGCGCTCCATGACTTTTTTTCAATGATGTTTTATCAATAGGCCCATATTGGTCAACAGTCTTCCAGGTTGGATCAATCATCACCCCATTATTCCTGGTTGAAGATGTTTCCCAGTCCTGGGTGTTGTTGTGGTGCTTCTTGTTGCTCGGGTTGCTCCCTTTGTGTTCGTCTTGAAGATCTTCTTGAACTTTGGCCCAAATCCATGAATTTCTTGATTTTTTCTTGGATTCTTCGTTTTAGTTGATTCCAATCGGTAAATCTGCTCCCAATGTGATGGGTAAGAAAATAACCGGAACAAATTTGATTGATTTTGATGGAATGTAGCAGATTTGAGGGAGTTTCGTTGGATTTTTCTGGGCTGGCCGAAAATTTTGAAGTGAAAAGTGTACTGGACAGTTTTTCTGCATGGAGGCGCGTTTTTATAATAGGG
>CM042190.1:3553520-3596454 GCA_023539305.1 Ilex asprella | reverse complement strand
TATATATATATATATATATATATATAAGTATTTTCTTTCTTTCTTATAATTGTCAGCATCTGTGAATTTTTTTGATTTCCTATTTCACCCCAAATTATTACACTAAACACAATTATGCCCACAAAATATTAACTAGATAAACTTTATCACTATAATTTCTAAATTTTTTGCTGGATAAATTTTATCACAAATATTCTTAAATTTTTGCTAGATAAATTTTATCACTATGTATTAGGTAGACAATATTTTATCTCTATGACTTTCAAAATTTTCTTAGATAAATTTTATCACTATGACTTGTCAGTACATTCTTATTTTCTATTCAATTCGATAAATTCAACTAGAATTCTAATATGATGTTAATTTTTTTTATTTTTTAGGTTATAAACACAACCATCGAAAATTCATTATTTATTATTATATAATAAAAGATTAGAAGAATAAAGAGTTCAACCCATATATTTATCTTTTTTTCATACCTATTATACTTTCAAAATATTTTGAACTACTTTATTAGAAATATATGTATGTAGATATACCTATATCTCTCCAGTAACTCTATTAACATATTTAGTCATTATATCTCTGCAGTAAATTTTTTCGTCAATTTTTTTTTTAAATTAGTGGTTTTGCATCTCTATCTCCTTGATGTTAAGTATATTGTGACTGTGAAGAATGGTGGATCGATAATGCTTGGTGTTGTCAACTTGTGAGCTTTTCTTTTTCTCTATCAAGACATGTCTATTGCTAGTATGATATTTTATTTACTTGATTTTTCATCTATTTGGGTATGACTATTGCACAAATGCTCTATTTAACTTACAACAATTTTTGTAATTGGAACTAAAATTAATTTGTGTTCGATTGAATTGGTGTTCCTATCAAAGTAATAATGAACGTCCAACAAAAAGTATTTCTCATGAAATGAAGAGCTTAATTTGTTAATTTAATCTCTTAATATTTAATTTTTTATTATTAGTAGGCTTGTAGTGTTTTAGGATTTATTATATTATGAATATAATTTGTTTTGTTATCAAACTTCTTGAATTCCTGTGGTGGTGGAATAGTTTTAGAATTGTAAATTATATTTATTAGTTTTCTTGATTTTTTGTTGTAATGCCATAATTTTTTATTGGATTCAAGAAGCCATTGAATACATATGGCAGCAACATTTTGCTTCGTTATCTTCATACATTTCGTATTTTTAAAAAATATAATCTAAATTTTATGATATAATTTTCCCCACGTGCAACGCACGTGTTCATTACTAGTAAGATAAAAAATGGACTTATCACCAAATAAGTTTTCTTGACGGACTCAAGTCATTACAAGTTTATGCAAGAGGACTCAACTCTAATTTTTATCTTTTTTAACATAAATCTGTAGCTTAAATTATTATTTTATAAGTTTATTGGCAATTGCTCATATCTGAAGGCATTGTCTAAAAAATCCTATGCATCACACTAAGTCGGTCGTGAGTAATTGAAACATTATGCCAGCAAAACTAACTAAAGTAAAGTAACATAATTTCTTTTTAGATTTGTACAACTCTATTATTCTGTCCAAAATTTTAAAATCCTATTCTCCATTATCCATTCCCTAAAATTGCTCAATTCTTGGAGTTATTTTTTTTTAACTAACATCAATAGAGTGATGGATGTTCATAATTAAAAAATGGTAGAGGGTGAAATAAAACCTTACCTCTTAATTAGAATTCCATTATAATGAAAAAAAAAAAACCAATGTAATGCCAGACTGGTAGTATTAGGGTGACTACCACCTTGAATTTTGCCCTACATTGCTAGGCAATTGACATTAGGGCTCTCTTCTACAGAGTCCATAATTTCACCAGTTTTGAAGGAAAACAAACACCTTGAATTAGGGAATTGAATAGCAGATGAGGTGGTAACAGTGAGAAAGGAAATAAAGGAAAATAAGCCCTCCTAATGATCGTTCAGCCTATCCACTACCGTTTTCCTGTTTTGGAGCAAAAATCCCCTCCATTAGCATGAAAAAATGGCTTTTACCACTTAATTGGTGCCAAAACCCCATTGGACAATTAAAAAACCATATCTTCATAAAGATTTAGGGGATAAATCTTATATGAAAATTGAGTAATGGTACATGAACTTAAAAATTAGACTTGATAATCACAACCATTGAAAAGATAGTGTGTCCCAACTAATGTTGGGACCCACAATGAAATCAATAACTATAATTATCAAGTCTAATTTTTAAATCTATATAACATTACCTATGAAAATTTTATTGATCTTGCCTGATCAGCAGTGTTAGGAAATTGCTTCGTCGTGCAGGTTGTTCACGTGCTCTTCTTCTTTCCATTTTACACAGATAAACATAACTCAGTTATTTTATCCAAGATGTGCACTCACCTACCCGTATCTATACTATTTATAAATATCAGTATAAAGACTTTTAATTTTTTATTGTATCCCTAATTATTGTAATAAAGTCAATTATACCCACTTATATACTTTTATCTAATTTTTGTTTTTTATTCATATGTGACTTTCAACTTGCTTTAAACTCTTTTCTAAAGACTTACAAATTCTTTATAACTCATTTATTAGTAATACAGTTATATATAATTTTTTATATCTATACAAAAAAAGTAAAATCTCATATATATTAAATTATTTAATTTATGAAGTTATCATATTGAATTCTACAGTCAAATATGCGTTATAATTTATTTTTGGTATGCAATAATATAATAATATTATAATTAAATGTTTAAATGCCTAAAGGAGTTAGAGATACATAAATAAATAACAGATTAGGTATTAAAAATTTTATAGAATAAATTAATAATTAAATTTAGTAATAAACACTTAGTTTATTATTTAATTTAATTACACATATAATTTACCTTTTTTATAAAAAAATAAATTTTAAATTTATGTATGTGCAACCCATGTCTTACATTACTAGTAATTATAAATGCTACGATTTCTTAACAAACTTATCTCATATCTAGCATTCTGTCCGTCCTCTACTTACTACAACTATAACTGGCTATTCTATTTTCTATAATTCTCATGTAAAGACTTAATATTTAGACTTTAATACCAATATTTCATGCCCCAAATTTCATAAATCTATGTGATTTACAGAATAACCTTGAAGAAAATGCAATTTTTTCTACGAGAAAAGACATTTTTAAGATAATATCATCTAGCAGTTTAAATTGAAAAATCGAACTTATACCCGAATGGTACGAACAACTTGCGAGAGCATTCTAACAAAACCATCAACTATCTCAAATATAACGCATCATCACCATTCAATTAAAAACCCATATCAAAAATTTACCATCAATAGTTTACATCCCAAAAACACCGAATTAAAAGACAAAGTTTGATAAATGAGGCATACTCTCTGATTTCATAATTCTATTATAACATCAAGAGATAATGAGATCCGAAACTAATTAGCAGTCTTCACTCCTTAATCTTTGGATCAACTTTTTGATTCATCTCAAATCCTACCCCCGTAATGTCACCTATGTCTGTCTCAATTTCCACACCCAGATCTAAAAAATATTATGTAAAGGGTGAGCACAACTAGCCTAAAAGAGAAATATTTCCCAAGCCTAAACAAAGTTTATCAAGTAACAGTTCAAAAGTGAATATATACCTTTTGAGCAAAACATGTGAGTAATGATAATCTCATTTATATTTTATCCACGATGTGTAGTCATTCAAATAAACGCTTAAGAGAATAAGTAATGTAATTAGCAAGAATGCTGCACACCGAAACATATCTGGTCCACCCATTAGTAACAAATCCATAACAATTCCCTTAGCGCAGGATACCCCAATCCTCCCAAGGAGTAATAGGCACTCTTGGAACCTTGCAAGGAACTCGTCTATTAACCTTTTACCTAGATATATACATGAATGAGTAGTGGGAATCCGTGGAACCTCACAAGGTTCCACACTCATCAACTATTGGTAAGACAACTTCAGATCACTCTAGATAACGAATTTGTCTACACATTTTGTGATATAGCTCAGGGCATTCATGTTCATCAAAATAATAAATTAGGATTGATGACTCAATCTTACATGGGAGCAATTTGTAATCCAAATCAAGAGGTTAAATAATTCTTTATAATCTGACTATAGAATGGAAGAAATAATATTTTAGATGAACGTAAATTGAGCAAGAGTATAGTGGAAACCTGTATGAGATCATGAATCAAATATTCACAAGTTTTCATTAGTCAAACATCTAGGGTTTGAGAATTCAAAACACGCGTATAATGAAAATTGTGCATTTTTGGACTAGATTTGTAAAACCCGAAAAATTTAAAATTTTATTGCAAAATAATAATTAGCCATTACGTAGGGGTTGAAAATTCAAAAATTTCTAGAACTTGGATGAAAAGCGGACCTACAGTTGGATTCGTCTTGAGAAATTTAGTTAACCATTCAATTTTAATTGAATTCCAAAACAAATCGTGTTTTTTTGCGTTTTACGATGCGATCAGGTGTCACATGACTAAAATATATGCGATCAAATTTTATTCACAAAACACGAAAAATAATTTAGAGTTAGTTCAAATTTACATATCGTACTTAAAACGGAACGAGATTTAATTGATTCGGGATAAAATCGAATCAGAAAGAGATGGGACGTGTGGCTTAATGTGGACCAATTATTAGATGGCATAAATAAGGGAGAAAATCAGATTTTTTCCCCATTTACCCTAAATTTTTCCAGATAGTGATAGAGGGCGAGAGAGTAAACTCAAGAAATCTCCCACTTCTCCTTGCGATCTACGACTATCCGTTCGTTGATTTACTTTGGACCAAGAACAAAAGTTGTTATACGCGACGAGTGCTACAAGCACGTACCAAAAATCTTTTAATAGGTAGGGTTTGATTTGGGTATTTTGAAGCTTTTATTATGTGTATTACGCTTCAAGAGGTAGTGCTCTTTCCCTAATTGGATTTATTTTCAACCTAGGGTTATATATAGAATGGGTAGCATGATTAGAGATGAAATCTCTTGTCTAAATATATTCTTAGTATAACTATAGTATGTGAGACAATATAAGAATGTGTAAAATCAATTCTAACATTAATTGGGTTTGTTGAATTGTTTGTTTGGTAATTTCATGATAAATGTGATGAATTGAACATTTTATGTAGTTACATGATTTTGTGTTTTATGGGTGTCTGATAAAATGTCTTAAATGATATAAGCATGTTAATTGAATGAAATTAATATAATATGTTTTGTGAAGATTTTGGGATGTAATTTTATGCTTAATGATATCAGTAACATTAAGCATGTGGAAATGTTGATAGACATTGAAACTGTTCATAATGTTGTCATGACATGTTAAACTTGATGTTAAAATTGCAATTGAAAACTTGATTGCATAGTGATATGAAATGCACTTGTTCATTATATATTTGCATATGCACGGGTAGCATCACATTCGTGGGCATTTGACATGAGTTTGGATGTGTGTATGATTTGATCAAATACTACTCTTGGTGGATGATGTGCAGACTCGATAAAATGAACCAAGGTTCGACTTAGTCCTACGGGTTGCATGATGATCCCTTGGGTGCAAGGCCTGTTGATTTGGATACATACTCCATTGGTATTGAGCCCATAAAGTGTGTTGGCGTACACGGAGTTGCTGGTGGAAGTCCATAGATGTCATGTTAGCTGGGTGCCCGTTGGTGGAAGTCCATAAATACCCACCCCAAGAAAGAGTTGAGAATTTATAAATGGTTAGTGGATGTGCAATATCAATTGCAGGTGCTTAGAATGCCCGAATTTATACGCATGACATTGCATGTGTTATGGGAGCTAGTGGAGGGCTTGAGTTGCATTGCATATGTGAGTACCATCTCATGACATGTCATGGCATTTAGAATCCATTATAAATTGTATATTCCTGATTGAATGCTTGATTGACTATTGAAGTGATGTGTGAACATTTTATATGAATCTAAATTGGAGAGTAGCCTTTTTATGAGATACTCTATTGAACGTGACTCACCCTTTATGGGAACATTATTTCAAGTGTGAAACAAGCGCTGGTGGACGGACCTTACTTGGTTCCTTGTTGAGTTGTGGGTTTAAATTACGTTTTCGTAAAACAATGGTATAAATTGTTTAGGATTTGTAAAGCTGCATAATGGATTATTTAATGAATTAATGTGGACTATATTTTGTCTAAAATTTGATGTCATATGAGTTTGGATGAACTTGGAATGAGATTGGATGAGTTGAAATTAAAAATGGAATGGATTAGGGGAAAAACTAAGCTCACGTATTGGTACCTAGGTGATTAGTTATCGGTACCACACTGTCGGATAGCCCTGGTATTGGTACCTTGACATGTGCGTATCAATACCTGAATTCTAGTGGGCTCAAATACTGGTACCATAGCTACAAGTACTGGTACCTCAATGGACAATGGGGTCATGTACTATTACTAGGACCTATAGGCACTGGTACCTAGCAAACAGTGGGCTCAAGTACGGGTATTCCATCACCTAGGTACCACTACCTAGCAACTGGAAGGAACCTGAAAAGTAAAGGTCTAGGTATCGGTAGCCCATAAATTAGGTACTAGTACCTGGCAGACATAAGACTTAGGCACTGGTACCACGTGTAAGAGGTACCGGTACCTCATTCAACCTAGAGTTTGCATATGAAAAGGGTAACATGATTAGATATGCAATCTCTTGTTTATATATATACTCATAGTGTAACTATAGTATGAAAAATGGTATAAAAATGTGAAAAACTATTTTTTACATGAATTGAGTTTGTTGAAATTTCTTATTTGGTAAATTCATGAGAAATGCGATGAATTGGCATGTTATGTGTTTACAAGATTTTGTGCCTTTTAGTTGTTTGATAAAATGCCTTGAATGATATGAGCATATTATTTGAATGAAATTGATATAACATGCTTTGATGATGTTGCGAATTGTAATTTTAGGCTTATGATACAATTGAAAATTGGGAATGTTGGTTGAGATGGAGTATTGTTCATAATGTACTCATGACATATTGAACATGACATGAAAATTGCAATTGTACATTACATTGCCTATGCGTGGGAAACATCACGTTCATGGGCATCTGACTTGAGTGTGGATGTGTGCATGGTTTTGATCAAACACTATTCTTGGTGGATGATGAGTGGACTCGAGAAGTTTGGACTAAGATTCGAATGAGTCGCACGGGTTGCATTGAAAATAAGGGTCGGAGTTAGCAACAAGAGCTATATTATCCCTCAGGTGCAAGATCTGGTGATTTGGATAGCACTCTATTGGTATAGTCTGTAAAGTGTGTTGGCGTACGTGGAGTAGTTGGTGGAAGTCCATAGATGCTATGTCGGTTAGGTGCCCTTTGGTGGAAGTCCATAAATATCCACCCCAAAAAAGACCCCGAATTTAGAAATGGTTATTGGATGTATAACATCAATGGTAGGGGCTTGGAATGCCCGGATATATGCGCATGATATTGCATGTGGTATGGGAGGCGGTGGAGGGCTCGAGTTGCATTGCATGTGTGACTATCATCTCATAACATAGCATGTTATTGTGGAATCCATTTTGAATTGCATATTCTTAAATGGATGTTTAATAGTTTGTTGAATTGTATGTAAACATTTCATATGCATATACATTTCACAGCCAAGGTGTGTAGATTTCCCTTCAATGGGACGTATGATGATGGCCCTTGATAGGCTAGGGAAGAGCTAGCCTGCAACCCACATGGCTGCCTCCTTTCTCTCCCATCCTCCATAAATGCCAAGTCCCAATAGCCTTCAAATTATGTAAGGGAGGCATGGAAATGTGTAAGGACATGTTGGGGGGCAAGTGGTAGAAGTATAGGTGGGACCCCCTTAGCAAGTGGAGCAAGAAACAAGTCGTTCTTGGCACTTTCAGGGCAGCGTACTGGTAGGCGTATGACTTGTTCTGAAATGTGTACACCCAAGTGTAGGCGTTCAAGTTGTAATAATAATCCGGTTTGAGTCCGAAGTCGAATCCACAGGGAACTTATTTGTGTTGGTGTTTTTTAAAGTAAGCGGTGGTGCAGACTAATGGTTTGTAACTCTGGAAGTTTTGTGATTATGAGATTGAGAAATTTTTTCCTGGATTAACTATTGAATTCTTTCCAATAAGATTTTTTAGACCAAATATAAGATGAATCAAATGGTAGGAAAGTCACTCTTTAGTTCGAGGATCGGGACATGTGGTTAATTATCCAGTTTATTATATTTATGCTTGATAACTCAATTAACTCCCGTGTCAACAACAAGTTAATCGGAAGATAAAGATGGACTGTGACAATTAAAATCATGGTGATGATGTCTTATTAGAAATTTACAAGAATTGTTGGTGCCGAGAGTTATCATGCCCACAAATAAGAAAGTGTTTCTACATGACATCCAACCATGGATTTAATATTCCATTCTTTTAAATAAAGCACAATAATGAGAATGATTAAAGGGTAGTTATGAAGATCTAGCACGGGTACTTGCCTTGAAACGAGGAGTCTTTTCATGCAAGAGTCATGCATGTCATGGAAAGACTTTCGATTGTACAAAGTACCTTAGCTTTGCTAGATGCAATCAATCATTCAATAAGCAAGGGAGTATAAACGTTAAGCATTAGAACAAAACATGATATAATTTACGGGTAATCAATACATGTCCCTCACCTCTTTCTAAAGAGTGAATGAGAAACTACCACTCTTAATAGCTTTGGCAAAGCTAGAAAAGTGAGTGATGCTCATCCCTCTAAGTAGAGGACTTCTCAAAGTAAAAGTACAATTAACAAGGAGCCAATCTTCAACGAAGAATGAGTGAATCACATTCCACCCTTCACAGCTTTGGTAAAGCTCTAGAAAGGTGGAAGAGTTTCACTCCTCTAAGCAAGAAGGGAGCTCAAATAATGAAAGTGCAAGACATAAATAAAAGCATGTATGTAAGAACATAAATGTAAAAGCTAGAAGTAAATTGAGACATAAATGTAAAGACTAAAATTAAATCAAGAACATAAATGTAAGGACTTGAAATAATTAAAGAAACTACAACTCTTAAGCAAGTGTAAATGTAATCATTAATGTAAAGAAAAATGAGTGGGAATCTAAACTCCCAACTTCTTCTAGCAAAGAGAAAGACTAAGACAAGAATTGAAATAAATATATGTGATGAATGCCAAGTGGTGAATCCTTGAAGTGATTCCATTTATGAGACCCTCCCTTTCTCTCCACAAAACCAAGTGTATTTATAGGCAAGGAGAAGGCAGGGAGAGGGGTAAAAGAATAGAGTTGGGCGCCAAAGTCAAAGTGAAAAGCCAACCACTCTGCAGGCAGTCTATCAATACCGTTCGAACAATCAATGGCGTTCGAACAGTTTCTCTGTCTTTGCACTACACCGTTCAAAAGTCAGGTGGATTCAGTGCCTGCCAATCATGTCAGAAGACACGTGGTTCTCTGTAGAAAATCTCCCTCCAAGTCTTTGTGCAAATCTCCCTCTAAGTCCTTGCAAAATCTGACTGCCCTCTCTAATAATTCCAGGGGTGTTCAAACGGTGGTTGTTGTTCGAATGTGGCACTCAAGTGCCTGAACCTTCTGACTGTAAGTCTGCAACACGCCGAACGAACGATTAGGACCGTTTGAACGTAGTTCTCTAGTCTTGGCCTTTTTTTTCATGACCGTTCAAACAGTATGTTGCGTTCAAACGTTGCTTCCTTGTTCCAAGCTTTTATAATTTGTTCCCTAATGTGTTGTGGTTGTCTTCAAAGGTACTTTTTGTTGCCCTTGAACCGCTGTACACTTTAAGACCTGAAACATCATCACTTAAACTCCATCAAAGCACAATTAGTCCAAAACGGGGCATAAGAATATGCTACATTTGAGTATTAATCACACCCCCAACCTAGATATTGCTAGTCCCTAGTAATACAATTAGATGTAAATCACATTTTCGTAGGTTATCCGATTGCATTTAGCTTATGCAACAAGCCGTTAAACCTCTAGGTTTACCCTAGAGGACGAGTGTTGTCTCGTGAGGGTTTTCAGTGAAGCTATCCACAAACTTCGGTCGAGCAAATATAAATGTGAGATTTCTGAATAATGTAAATTATCATCATGGTCATTGAGATACCCGTCCCTTAATTTCGACTTTAAATCCCGCATGCTCTTTACCATCGGTACCATCCCTATGCCAAAATTACCATATGTCATATTAGCATTTGAAATTTTCTTTGTTGTAGGATGATCATTCTAGAAACAAGAATAGGTATATAACAAACATTCCACTTTTACCACCCTTCATAGATCGTTTTGACTTCCCAAATCTCTCATTGGGATGCTCTTAGCAAAAGATTCACTCTGAATATGGCGACTTGTTTCTCACTGAGCATGTAATCAGAAGATAGCCAATCCAGAATCTGCATGCACATTTTAGTGAAGGAGTGAAATTTTTCTTTGCAAATAGAATAATCATGTTCTTGGCATAACCTCATGGAAGAATATTGATGCAAAAAATGAAATGCTACATAACATATCCCTACTTCTGATTGACAACCTGCACATGCATCAGACTTGAGATCAATTAGGGCTTTCATAAGTTGTAATGTGGCTAGAGGTCAGTGGCTAACGAAATGACGTCAATGGGGTTTCAAAAAATGCTATATCTTTTCTACATTTTAGCACACCTCTGGTTGGCTTTTCGACATTTCTTCAGAGAATGAGATTTTTTTCTTTCATCTTTCCCATTTTTCACTTTCTTGGCAATTCCTTGTCTTTCTATCTCTTTTCCTTTTTTTTTGGTTTGTTTGTCACCGATTTTCCTTTCTTTCATGGAATAGAAGCCTCAATTATCTTTTCTATTTTCTTTGCTTTTCTATATCATCTTGATTTATAAGAGGGTGCAAGAAAATTAGATTGCAGAGAAAATCATGTAATTTTCCTTGTGGATTGATCATCATATGGTTTTTTTGAAAAAGAATTTATACTTTGAAGGATCAATCATGGCTGACTAGGGTCATACTTTTGTGAAAGGATTCGCTAAGGCTCAAAGTTGATCCAAAGATGGCCTAAGATCCTTTATCAAGTATGTGCATATGCATGTGTCGTCTTTTCTGTATTTATTGCGGGATATGTCAATAGATCACATTAGTTGTATCAATCAAAACAAAATTAATGAGATTATTGAAAGATGGGTGGTGAAAGAAAACCTTTCTTGAGTAAATGTTGATACTCTCTCTGAAGCATCGTAAGGCTAAAAAATAACCATAGTATTCTTTGTAATCTCCACTGTTCATGTCAGGTTTTCCAGGGAATGTCGATTATATACCAATTCCATTTTCGAGTTTGATCACTGTGTACTTTAAGAACAAATACTCATGTTCATTTGATAATGTAAGCGTAGAGATAATATTTGTTAAAAGAGTTGTGGTCTAAGGTCAAGATTGCCAAGATGTGTGTCAAACTGATCATGTGATTAGTTACTTCAACAAACAGTCTTAACATCCACATGTGTTTTTATCAACAAGAGTTACTAAAGTGCTAATTTTACAAATGCTTTTAACCAGATAAAAATGATAAACTGAATCATTCCATTCACAAAATATGATCATTCAGTACATCAATCATTAATGATCCAATCTATCCAAAAGGAGTAACAGGATAACCACACAAAACTTAAAAATATTCATCAAAACACCCAAACAAACTAAACAACAAAATAGATAATCCACAAAAACAAATATCTCCTCTCAATCTCCTCTAGCTTCACTAGCTCCAGCCCTAAGATAGCTAAGAATCTCCTCCTGTGATTTGAAGATCTCTGCTTGCTGTCGGAGAATCTCATCTTGATTGATCTCAATCCCAATCATAACATCCCTAAGGGACCTCCGAGCACTAGAGCTAGGTCCTGCTTGATCTAGCTGTGCTATCTTCTCCTCCATCTCTCTCTCTAAGTCCCTCTCTTCCTCTCGGTCAAGCTCTTCTTGTACTTCATCCCCTCCTTGGGCTGGTGGCATTTCTTGCCTTCTTGGCGAGGTATCATTATGCCCTCGGCTACTTTTGAACGAGCCCTTGTTAAGTTGTCCCATTAGCAACTGTATCTCCATCTCTGGCCTCTCCCATACTCTATTTTTAAGACAAATCTCCGTTACCGAAGTGCCAAAGGGTAATGCACTTTTCTTCACATTACATCCTTTCTTGATTTCATTTAGGATGAGAGAAGGGAGGTCAATGCTATGTCCTTTCCCTATAGCATAGAGAAGGCAAGACATCTCTGGCAAAATCTCATTTTTTCTTTTTAGAGGGGCTAAGTTGCAGACCCCAATCAAGTTGAGCATTCTATACTTGTCGGTCAATTGCCCTTGTTTCAAAAAATTTCTCCTTCCCCATGAAAAGTCCGAATCCCTGGTCAACACTTTGCCTACCCTATCCAACTCAACATTTTTCTTTGGGGGGTATTTGGGGTTATCCACTTGAGGCAGTTCTGGTCTAATCTCCTTGAGATACGCCTCATCCACATTGATGTGGTTTCCCCGTACAGAGGTCCGTATGGTGCCATTGATGATTTCGGCGTTGGAGTAAAACTCCTGCACCAAATCAACAATGGCAGGAATCTTCATCCGAGGTATGGCGTACGAACGGTGACAGCCTGGAGTAGGTTTTGAAACTTTGGTTTTCATGGTGTGGGGTTGATACTTTTGAGTTGGAGATGGGCTGGGGTAAGTCAAATTAGGGTTTCTTGGGGTTTCAAGGTAGAATGAGGTATGGGAAGTGAGAAACGAGCTCTAGGGTTGGAGAGGTTTTGGGTATTTTGAAATGAATAAGACGTTCAGGTATTTATACTCTGCGTCGCACCGTTCGAACGATGTAAATGTTCAAACATGAAATGAAAAATTTTAAACTATTGTTTGAACATTAGAGGGCGTTCGAACGGTGATTGCGCCTAGTACTTTGTGTTTTCAACAGTGTTTTCATTAGAGAAGTCATAAGTCACAAAGTATTGCAAGCATCACATGTTCGAACAGGACTCAACGTTCAAACGTTAAACCAAAACTAAAATGTTCCTCTATTACACTACATACACTCAAAGAAGGTTAATCATTACAAGTTCAAAACAAAAATTCATGGCGTCTAAGGATAAATCCCCACCCACGCTTGAGGTTGGTATTTTAGGACATTCCTTACTCAGCCCATATTTTCATTGTAGCAATTTAAAAGCAAAAAAATATGTACAAAAATAAAAATGAATTGCACACTATTTACCAAAATTCGGACCATTGGTTTTCATTCCTCAAAACATAATTTTTCCATAGTTTGTTAGAAAACAATCTAATCCGAGTCATCCTCTGTATAATTCGAACTACTAGTGACTCTTCCAATCTCTTGTCGCACAAATCAGTTAAGCAAAACACCAGAATTGGATGGCATGTCAGGATAATCCTTACTTTGCCCATTTACTATCCAGTCTAATCGATCGAGTGCGCGACCAGAGATTGGCTCAGAGCACTGATTATATCTTTTATCATGAAATACCCGGCCACACTGTTTACAGGCACCAAGTCTTTTGGCACGACGATATTTAGCAAAAGTACTTCTGCCACAGAGGGGTTTTGCTTACTATTCTCGGATATCATTTTTCCTTATCAGTCTTGCTTTTCTCATGATCACAGTATGCACATCTGATGGAAAAGTGCGTAGAACTCCTAGACTAAACCAAAAAAGTTTAACATCCATGATTCCTAAGCTTTAAGACTCACTATCCGGTTCTTTAACGTCTGCTAGTCAAAAAGACAGTTTAAACTGACCCACAGATATGACAACAACAACACAAATAACAATAAAAATTTAAAAATTTTATGGTACGGGTACAAAAACACAATACAGGCAAAATATGAACTACAAGTTCTCACACCCCAAACCTGAACTGAACATTGTCCCCAATGTTTCGAATTTACCAATATGGATCGTGGAAATGAGGTTGAACTGCAGTGACCCGTGCTTCTTCAGATACCTGTAAATCCAAATGCAACTATTAATCCTTTCGATTTGGATCTTGGCCTCTGTCAGGCTTGTAAGGCTTGATTGTGATTGCAAAAAGCAGCAATATACCCATAAACAACTAGAGTAAAACAATATACAACATGAGAATAGGGATTTGATCTTCGGGGTACATGGACATGAATTTGCTTGGGTATGGTCTGTTTTGCAGACAAAGGGAGAAGAAAACTAAGAAGAAGAAGAAGTAAGAACAAAGCAGGACAGAAAGCGAGGAAGAAGAAGAAGAAGAACCAAAAAAAAGGAAAGAAAGAAAAAGGCGGTGGTGGGGGGCTCAATGGAGACAGATGGGAAAGGTAGAAAAAAATGGTGGGGGTCTCATGATGGTGTCTCCTTGGGTCGGGTTTTTACCTGATCCGACCCTTTTGAGTGTCGGCATGCACGGTTCTTGGAGGGGTATTCGGGTTCCAATAAAATAATGGTTTTCACATTTTTAACAAAGTCCTCCAAAAATGGTTTCAACCTCTGACCATTAACATGAAAGATATTACCGTTTGATGGGTTTTCCATTTCAATTGCTGCATGATCAAACACCTTTTTGACAATGTAAGATCCAGTCCATCTTGATTTTAACTTACAAGGGAAGAGGCGGAGTCTTGAATTAAACAACAGGACCTTCTGGGAAGGTTCAAAAGATTTCCGTACAATGTTCTTGTCATGGAAAACTGTCATCCTGTTCTTTGCAATCTTAGCATTTTCATAAGCTTCATTTCTCAATTCTTCAAATTCATTTATTTGAAGTTTTCTTGAAAGTTCAGCCTTGTCCAAGTCAAAATTCATTGCTTTAATGGCCCAGTATGCCCTATGTTCCAATTCGACTGGTGGGTGACAAGGTTTTTCATAAACTAATCGATAGGGAGACATGCCCAAAATAGTTTTAAAAGCGGTACGATGTGCCAAGAGTGCATCAGTCAGTCTTGATGACCAATCTTTGCTATCTGGGTTTATCGTTTTTTCTAAAATTAATTTGATCTCCCAATTAGCCAATTCTGCCTGTCCACTAGTCTGTGGGTGATAAGGGGTTGCAAAATTTGTGAAAAATCAGATATTTTTTTATCAAATTTCAGAAGGGATGATTGCAAAAATGAGAACCACAATCGCTTATGATTGCTTTAAGAATTCCAAATCAGGACAAAATATTTTATTTTAAAAATTTTATCACCATTTGGTGATCATTATTTCGGCATGGAATTGCCTTAACCCATTTAGATACATAGTCTACTGTCACTAAAATGTATAGATAGCCAAAGGAAGGTGGGAATGGTCCCATAAAATCGATGCCCCAAAAGTCAAAAAATTCAATCACCAGAATTGGGTTTAAGGGCATCATGTTTCTTTTTGAACTATTTTCTAATCTTTGCCATCTATCACAGGTTAAACAAAAGGCATGGACGTCTTTAAAAAGTGTAGGCCAATAAAAGTCACACTGCAAGATTTTCGCTGCAGTTTTCCTTGATGAAAAGTGGTCACCACATGCTTCAGAATGACAAAATGATATTGCCTGTTTATTTTCCTAAGTTGGGATGCAATGCCTTATGATCAGATCCTTATAGTATTTGAATAGATAGGGATCTTCCCAAAAAAAGTTACAAATCTCCCTCAAAAATTCTTTTTGTCCATGGGAGTGAATGACAGAGAGAGTGCTCCAGTAGCTAGAAAATTAGCAATGTCTGCATACCGTGGGGTCTCATCAATTATGAACAGTTGTTCATCTGTGAATTTCTCATTGATTGGCAGTTCATCCTCATGGAATTCATAAGTTAATCTAGACAGATGGTCTGCCACCATATTTTCAACCCCTTTCTTATCTTTAATGGCAAGATCAAACTCTTGAAGTAAGAGTATCCATCTTAAGAGCCTTGGTTTGACATCTTTCTTTGTGAGCAAGAATTTTACGGCTGCATGGTCAGTGAAAACAGTAACAGAAGACCCAACAAGATAAGAACGAAAATTTTCCAAAGAAAAAACTACAACAATCATTTCTTTTTTCATTTGTTGAATAATTCATTTGAGCATCATTCAAAGTTTTGCTTGCATAGTAGATTACATGGGGTTTCTTATTTTTTCTTTGTCCCAATTCAACACCTACAACATAATCACTTGCATCACACATTAGTTCAAAGGGTAGAGTCCAATCAAGGGGTTGCATTATTGGAGCAGAAATTAACATGCCCTTTAGCTTCTCGAAAGCTTTCTGGCAAGCCTCATTCCAGTCAAAGATTACATCCTGACTCAGGAGATGACACATGGGTTTGGCTATAGTACTGAAGTCTTTTATGAATCTCCTGTAATAACCTGCATGTCCCAGAAATGATCGGACATCCTTTACAGTCTTGGGTGCTGGCAATTTCCAATTAGATCAATATTTACCTTGTCAACTTTCATACCCTCAGACGACGCAATGTGACATAAGACAATGCCTTGTGTTACTATGAAATGACATTTTTCCCAATTAAGCACCAAATTAGCTTCTTTACACTTTATTAAAACTTTGTCTAAGTTTGCCAGGCACAGGTCAAATGAGTCACCATAGACAGAGAAATCGTCCATAAATATTTTCAAAAATTTTTCAACCATGTCACTAAACAAACTTAGCATACACATTTGAAATGTTGCAGGAGAGTTACAAAGTCCAAAAGACATTCTTTTAAATGTGAAGGTGCCAAAGGGACAAATGAATATGGTTTTCTCCTAATCATCTAAGACAATCTCAATTTGATTATACCCGAAATATCTATCGAAGAAACAATAAAATTCATGGCCTGCAAATCTTTCTAGAACTTGATCAAGGAATGGGAGGGGGAAATGGTCTTTCCTAGTCACCAAATTCAATTTTCGATAATCAATGCACATTCGTCATCCTGTGACGACTCGAGTTGGTACTAGTTCATAAACATCATTTTTTACCACTCTGACCCCAAAATTTTTGGATACAACTTGGGTTGGACTTATGATGAGCACATAATATTGCACATTTCATGACCTCATTACAATCATTATAACTCAACTTTTGCATTTAATTACTTAGTGTTATCCTATTTTATGAATAATGTTGAATTCTCGATGTTGCATGCTTTGATAGCTTAAATGTTGGATTTTAGGACCTTGCAACTATGTTGGAAGTGTGGTAATGGCACGGACACAATACATGAAGAATTGGAGGCTTAAAGTGAAGAAATCAAGGAGGTATTGGTGTTTTGGAACAAAGGCACTAGCTGCCACATCACTGGGCAGCACTGCCTCGGTTCTCCTCCATTTTGACCAAGATCCACTCAGTATCTGAAAAAGTTCAAAACATGAAAGTTGTAGATCTGGATGTCTTCTGTGTCGTGCAAAATTTCAGCTCAATCCAACGGTTAGATCAAGAGTTATGTCATTTCTATCGAAGGTGGTCTAGTGCAAAAAAACAGTACCGGTACCACGAACCTTCTGGCCGAAAAATAACCTGTAACTCAACTTTGAGGTTTGGGGGTCCCACCTACACTTCTCCCACTTGCCCCCAACATTTCCTGACGCAAGAGCATGTCTCTCTTACACATTTGGAAGACTTTGAAAGCTTGACATTTAATGAGGATGTGAGAGAAGTGGGCAGCCATGTGAGTTGCAGGCTAGCTCTGTCCTAGCCTGTGCAACCCATCTATTAAGTCCCCTATTGATGGATGACCTTTAACACAGACCCTAGGGACCCTCATGGACGTTTTTGGCAAGGCATACACTCCATATATCTCAATAATATTCAGCATTTAGAGGGGGTGGCTACCTAAGCTTATGAGTAGATATAGAAAGCTCCAAGGAGGAAGACAATGAATAGTGTAATGTAAATTTCGTTTTTGCTTGTTCTTCACCATTTTCATTGTTGTAAGACTTGTGTAAGCTTCCTTATTTAGTTTCAATGTCATTTAATTCCATTGTTTTGCAAGTTTAGTTTAGTTTCTTAGCTTTCACCATTTATGTTTTCAAGTTTTCTTCAATTCTTAGTTTAAAATGGGTGTTGAATATTTTTCTTCTTAGTTTATGTTTTCTTGTATTTAGTTAAGTTCCATGCTTCATTTCTTCATTATGTCCATTTATATTATGCTTGTCTTTCATTTTATCATGAGTAACTAGATTTTAAGTTGGTTAATCCAAGGGAAGACCTCCTCTTGGGGATTCCATTTCAACTCTTCTTCATTCCTCCCTTTTGAGTCAAATGGTTTGATTTGACGGGGTTGAGAGTGGATGAGTTGGTGAGCCTTTGATATCCCGTAGGCCTAGTCACGAGTTATGCTTAGATACTCACCAATCTCGTCCCTAGCTTCACCCGAATCAATCGTTCATTCATGCTCAATCGGAGGAAGGTTTTGAGTTGATTTGGTATTCCCATTGGAATGAATCCTTTGGATTAGCCAACACTTGTTTTCTTGCATTTTCATTTACAAACACAACCCCAAAACATAAACAAAAGATTTTATATTTTCTTTACCTTTTTGCAAAATCACTTTCACAAAACTCCCTTTCCTTCCCTGAGGAGACGACCTTGGAATACTCTTCCAAGTAAAACACGACACATGAAAGTCTCGCGATTGGGGAGCACTTTTGTGCACATTCCACTTTTGTTCACTTCACATATTTTGTTCATCCATTTCCCACCATTCACATCCGTTGTTTTCTATCTCTTGTATCATCCCGAGGGAGAGTGACACTCCCTTCACACATAAGCCATACACATTTGAGGGTGGTGTTGAGAGGTAGGGAACGACACTATTTTCATTCAATCAACTTACCCATTTGCTATCGGAGATGAGAAAGATTATTCTTGCATCTAAGAGTTTGAGTACCTCTGTTCTCACAACTTTCTTCATGTGAGGATTCAGTCGTCTCTGCATTTGACGAGAGGGTTTTGAGTCCTCTTTAAGATATATTGCATGATTGCAGATCAACGGACTTATACCTTTCAAGTCAAAGATGGTCTACCCAATGGTGCTTTTATGACTTTTAAGAACTTCAATTAGTTTAGACTCTTATAAGTCTGTGAGCTTAGATGAGATTACCACTGGATATGACTTATTTTCTCCTAAAATTGCATAGTTGAGGTCAGATGGGAGAGTTTTTAATTCAGGCTTTGGTGGCCTGTCACTTGATGAGACTAGCTTTGTGCCATTTGATGAAAGTTCCTTGAATTTTGGTGCCCATGTCTCAATGGTATGAGTAGGACAACTTTGTGGATTTGACTTAGATGAGTCAGACTCTTTCAGAGACGATTCATTCAGATGCTCACAGAACGTGTCACTCAGATGATCTTGTATCAAAGATTCAATAGAGTTTATTTCCCCTTCGTCCTCATCCTTTCCCAGGTGTTTAGCAATATTAAAAATATTCAGGTCAAGAGTCATATCTCCAAAAGTTAATTTCATGACTCCATTCCTGCAATTGATTAGTGCATTAGAAGTTGCTAGGAAGGGTCGAATAAGAATGACAGGAATTTGATTCTCTGAATGTAAAGCTGGTTGAGTATCTAGAGTAATGAAGTCAACAGGGAAGATAAAATTATCCACGTGGACAAGCACATCTTCAACTATGCCCCTATGGACTTTGACAGATCTGTCTGCTAACTGGAGTGTGATACAAGTGGGTTTGAGTTCACCCAGACCCAACTGTTGGTAGACGGAGTAAGGTAGCAGATTCACACTAGCTCCTAGGTCTAACAGTGCTTGTTCTATCTTGAAATTTCTAATGACACATGACACAGTTGGACATCTAGGGTCCTTGTATTTTGGAGAGATTTTGCATTGTAGCAAGGCACTGGCTTGTTATGTTAGAAAGACTCTTTTTTGAATATTCTGGCTTCTCTTGACTGTGCACAAGTCTTTTAAAAACATGGCATAAGATGGTACTTGTTGGATTGCATCCAAAAGTGGGATGTTGATTTTTACTTGCTTGAAAAGCTCGTAAATTTCAGGCTGATGGTCCATCTTTTGGATAGCCTTGAGTCTATGCGGAAAAGGAGCGAGAATTGGATATGAAGATTCTCTCTCCTGGAAGGTTCTGACTCTTGTTCTATCATAGGCTGAGGCTCTTTTTCAATTACAAGTTCAGGTTCAACAGGTAAGTTGCTTGGGATTGACTCAGGTTTTGACTTTGGAAATAGCATGTCTATGATAGTTTTGTCAATCACCTTGCCGATTCTTAGTGTAGTAATAACTTGAGCTTGATCTTGTGGAGGTTTTGGTTGGGCAGAAAACTTGCCCTTTTCTTGTGTGGTCATGGATTGGGTCAACATTTGAATGTGACTTTTAAGATCTTCAAAGGAGTGGGTGGTCTGTGCTTTGAACTCAGTAAAAGATTGGGTGGAATGTGCATTGAAGTTCATTTGAGTTTGCATGAACTGGTTCAGTGTATCTTTAAGGTTCCTTTTGTGTGGTGGTTGGTATGGTTGATATGCAGGAGGTCCTTGAGATGGTGGTTGTGAGTTTTATGGTTGGTTCATAGGAATTGGTTGTGTATTCCTTCAACTGAAGTTTGGGTGGTTTTGACACCATAGATTGTATGTTTCAGAGTATGGGTTAGAGTAAGGCTTGTAGAAATTTGAGATTGCATTTGTTTGTTCCAACAAGACTTCTTTGAATGCAGGGATGGTAGGACATTCCCCAGTGGGATGTCCTGTTAATGCACAAATTCCACACACTTGTTCTGTGAAAGGGCCTAATTCAACTTGATGAATTTTTTTTATTTTTAAAGCTTCAAGCTTTTGAGATAAAGTGGACATTTTTGCTCTCAGGTCATCATCTTCTCTCAAGATATACTTTCCCCCTTGGGAAGTGGATGGTTTGGCTTCACTAGCGGTAGGGGAGGTTAAGTCCCACATTTAAGAACTATCAGATATAGTGTCAAAGAAATAGAATGCCTCTTCTGGACTTTTTTTCATAAATTCTCCTTGGGCCATCATTTCGACAAACTGACGCAATCTAGTGAATAAGGAGTCGTAGAAGAATCCTACTAGAGTCCAATTTTCAAAAGCATGGTGTGGGCAGACTTGGAGTAGTTCTTTAAATCTTTCCCAACTTTGGTAAAATATTTTCCCTTCTTTCACCGAAAAATTCATGATTTGCCTTTTGAGTGTGTTAGTCCGATGTAAGGGGAAACATTTTCTAAAAAAATCGTTTTGAAAGATCTTCCAGGTTGGCATGGAAAGAGATTTTAAAGAATTTAGCCATTTTTTAGCTTTGTCCTTTAGAGAGAAAGGAAAATTTTTCATCTTGGCAAGTTCAGAATTGTCTTGAAATGTTCCACACACTTCTTCAAAATCTTTCATATGCAGATATGATTTTCGGTATCTAATCCATGGAAAACAGGCAACAATTGTGCAATCCCAGGCTTTACAGTAAAAGGGGTGCATCTGGAGGAAATACAAAACACGAGGGGACACTATTTCTTGTGGCATTTAAGTAATCCCTCAAAGTTCGAATGTTAGGCACCTCTTCTTCCCTCATGGGAACTTCTCCATTTCTATTGATATTGGTGAATTTGGTTCAGATTGGTTCACAGATCCAGAAGATTCTGCCAGCAAATTTTTATAGTGAGGAGCGTTCTCTGACATAAAATAAATGGAAACAAAACAAATTATTTATAGTAAACAGAAGAATATATATACAAAAAGAAAGGTCTGTTTACCTTTTACTAGTAAAACACTTTTACAAGGTTCCCCGGCAATGGCGCCAAAAATTTGACTTGTTCTGAAATGTGTACACCCAAGTGCAGGCGGTCAAGTTGTAATAATAATCCGGTTTGAGTATGGAGTCGAATCCGCTGGGGAACTGGTTTGTGTAGGTGTTTTTTAAAGTAAGTGGTGGTGGAGACTAATGGTTTGTACCTCTGGAAGTTTTGTGATTATAAGATTGAGAAATTTTCTTCCTGGATTAAATATTGCATTCTTTCCAATAAGGTTTTCTAGACAAAATATAAGATGAATTCAAATGGTAAGAAAGTCACTCTTTAGTTCGAGGATCGGGACATGTTGTTAATTATCCGGTTTATTATATTTATGCTTGATAACTCAATTAACTCCCGCGTCAACAACAAGTTAATCGGAAGATAAAGATGGACTGTGAGAATTAAAATCATGGTTCCGAAGTCTTATTAGAAATTTACAAGAATTGTTTGGGCCGAGAGTTATCGCGTCCACAAACAAGCAAGTGTTTCTACATGACATCCAACCATGACTTTAATATTCTATTCTTTTAAAGAAAGCACAATAATGGGGATGATTAAAGGGTAGTCATGAAGATCTAGTCGGGGTACTTTCCTTGAAACGATAAGTCTTTCCATGCAAGAGTCATCCATGTCATGGAAAGACATTCGATTATACAAAGTACCTTAGCTTTGCTAGCTGCAATCAATCATCCAATAAGCAAGGGGTATAAACGTTAAGCATTAGAACAAAGTATGATATAATTTTTGGATAATCAATACATGTCCCTCACCTCTTACTAAAGAGTGAATGAGAAACTACTCACTCTTCATAGCTTTGGTAAAACTAAAAAAGTGAGTGATGCTCATCCCTCTAAGTAGAGGACTTCTCAAAGTAAAAGTACAATTAACAAGGAGCCAATCTTCAATGAAGAATGAGTGAATCACATTCCACCCTTTACGGCTTTGATAAAGCTCTAGAAAGGTGGAAGAGTTTCAATACTCTAAGCAAGAAGGGAGCTCAAATAATGAAAGTGCAAGACCTAAATAAAAGCATGTATGTAAGAACATAAATGTAAAAGCTAGAAGTAAATTGAGATATAAATGTAAAGACGAAAATTAAATCAAGAACGTAAATGTAAGGACTTGAAGTAATTAAAGAAACTACAACTCTTAAGCAAGTGTAAATGTAAACATTAATGTAAAGAAAAATGAGTGGGAATATAAACTCCCAACTTCTTCTAGCAAAGAGAAAGACTAAGACAAGAATTAAAATACATATATGTGATGAATGCCAAGTGGTGAATCCTTGAAGTGATTCCATTTATGAGACCCTCCCTTTCTCTCCACAAAACCAAGTGTATTTATAGGCAAGGAGAAGACAGGGAGAGGGGTAAAAGAATAGAGTTGGGCGCCAAAGTCAAAGTGAAAAGCCAACCACTCTGATGACAGTCTGTCAATACCGTTCGAACGGTCAATGGCATTCGAACGGTTTCTCTATCTTTGCTCTTCACCGTTCAAACGTCAGGTGGATTCAGTGCCTGCCAATCATGTCAGAAGACACGTGGTTCTCTGTAGAAAATCTTCCTCCAAGTCTTTGTGCAAATCTCCCTCCAGGTCCTAGCAGAATCTGACTGCCCTTTCTAATAATTCCAGGGGCGTTCGAACGGTGGTTGTCGTTCGAACGTGGCACTCAAGTGCCTGAGCCTTTTGACTGCAAGTCTGCAACACGCCATGTCTTTAGTCAGTCTGATCTTGTCATTGCTCTAGTGGACGTTCGAACGATTAGGACCGTTTGAACGTAATTCTTAAGTCTTGGCTTGTTTTTTTCATGAGCGTTCGAACGGTATGTTGCGTTCGAACGTTGCTTCCTTGTTCCAAGCTTTTACAATTTGTTCCCTAATGTGATGTGGTTGTCTTCAAAGGTACTTTTTGTTGCCCTTGAACCCTTGTACACTTTAAGACCTGAAACATCATCACTTAAACTCCATCATTGCACAATTAGTCCAAAATGGGGCATAAAAATATGCTACATTTGAGTATTAATCAGCGTACCAATACCACGCACTCCAGTAGCCTCGGTGTACCAGTACGCATACCGGTACGATTTTTATTTTGGACCATGTTTTGTAGAATCGACATAACTTTTGATTCAACCATTGGATTGCGCTGAAATTTTGAAACAGTAAAGAAGATATCCAGATCTACAACTTTCATGTTTTTCAGTGTTTCAGATTCAAAGTGTATCATGGTCAAAATGGAGGAAAACTGAGGCTCTTCTACCCGATGGTGTGGGTGCAGGTGCCTTTGTTATCCAAGCACCGATACCTCTTTGATACTTCACTTTTAAGCCTCTAAATCTTCATGTAATGTGTTCATGCCTTCACCACACTTCCAACATAGTTACAAGGTCCTAAAATCTATCATTTAAGTTATAAATACCTGCAACATAAAAAATTCAACATTATTCACAATTTCGGCTAACTCTAAGTACTTAGATGCAAAAGTTGAGTTAAAATGCGTGTAAAAAGGCCGTTAAATATTCAATATTTTGTGCTCATCAATAAGTCAATCTTGACCGTAGGAGTGGAAGGAGCTTTGTACACTATATTATGTGAGCTCTTAGAAGATGATGCATGTGTATAATTGGACTCAGCTAGCCTCTCCATAAGCTTAGAAAGATGCATGAATTGATTGTTTAAACCCTTGGATTGGTTAGCTAGATGCATCAACTTTTTGTTCAAGAATTCCCTATTTTGCATACAATGAGTGCTATGATGATCGTGCTCACCACATGTGAAACACACAAATTATTTGGTTTAGGTTTCGTAATAACCATCTTCTTTAAGTGTCTACCATTACTATTTTTAGTTTTTGTGGGACATGTGTTTCACACGAGGAGGTGATGGGTTGGGATTACCCTTCACAACATGGTCTTAGACAAAGTGGAGGTCGTGTGTTCATTTGTATAGCCTAAACCATGCTTGTAACCACCACTCTTCCCTCTATTATGCATATTATATAATTTTTTAGAACTTAGGGAAAGTTTCTTAGTGATTTCTTTTGATTCGTGAAGGTCTTTATCAAGTTTCATCAACTGAGACTCTAAAACTTTCTTTGACTTGACAAATCCATGACACTCACTTTCTAGAAAGCCCAACTTGTCATTCTTTTCTTCCTTAAGCCCTCAAATATGAACTTTGGACTTAACCAAGTCCACATGGAGTGCTTTATTGTTATGCTCACTCATTTTAGGCCTAGTGCTCAATGAAAGCATCCTTTTCTTTTGTTTAAGGCACTCTTTATACAATTGAATTTATGCATCTTGAAGATCTTCAATGCTCTCGGTCTCATCCTCACTTATAGAGACCTTGCCATTCAAGTCATTCACCTCCTTAGTGGGACTTAAGACTTTCTCTACCAAGTCTTCTACAGCCATGGTAGGACTTGTTTTCTCTTCAACTTCATTCTTTGAAGTTTATCTAGTAGGAGAGGAATATGAATCAAAAAGGAAATGAAATTCTCTTCATCTTTCTCAGAAGAGGAGTCCTCACTCATGGTGGACTTAAAGCCCTGGATTAGTTAGCTAGATGCATGAGCTTCTTGTTCAAGACTTCCCTATTTTGTATACAATGAGTGATATAGTGACCATGCTCACCACATGTGAAACATACAAATTAATTGGTTTGGGTTTCTTAATAACTATCTTTTTAAGTTCCTACATTTACCATTTTTTGTCTTTGTGGGACTTTTGTTTACTTGAGGAGGTAATGGGTTGGACTTACCCTTCAACAACGCAGTCTTAAAGGAAGTGAAGTCGGTGTGTTCATTTTAATAGCCTAATCCATGCTTGTAACTAACACTCTTCCCTATAGATAATATTTTACCTAATTTTTCAAAAATTCAGGATAGTCTCTTAGTGAGTTCTTGTGATTCGTGATGGTCTCTATCAAGTGTCATCAACTTAGACTCTAGACACTTCTTTAACACGACAATCCTATGATACGCACTTTCAAGAAAGCTCAACTTGTCCGTCAAGGAATCATTTCTTGCTCAAGCCCACAAATATGATATTTAGACTTCACCAAGTCCATGTGGAGTGCTTTCTAATCATCTTCACTCGTTTTAAGTCTTGTGCTTAGCAAAAGCATCCTTTTCGTTTGTTTTAGGCACTCTTCATATCATCCACACTTGTAGAGACTTCGACATTCAAGTCAGCCACCTCCTTGGTAGGACTTGAGACTTCTTTTACTAATTTTTCTACCATCATAATATGACTTTTTGATTAACCCTAGAAAGTGCATTAGTGAATTAGGGTTTAGGGTTAATTGTGTGCATTAGTTGGTTTAAAGTGTTTGATTTAAATTATATTATGCCTAATGTTTGAATAGTATATTTTGTAGGGACTTGTATGCAATTAGGGAGAATTGGAGGATTAACATGCAAGAAGGAACAAAAGGAGAAAAATCCTACAACAAGGCACCATCCTGATGGTACAACCAACATCCCAACGGTGGCAAAAGGTTGGGAAATCAGCAAAAGCAACCAAAGCAAGAAATTTCAGAGACTTAGCACCGTGCATACAGTGGTGGCGGTGTTCGAACAATAGCCCTAACCCACTCAAATGCTAGATTCTCTCCCATTGGTCGGATAATGCAAGCTTGTCTCCTATTGGTTGGTTCCCCTTAAACCGACTTATGGGTCTTAGAGGTCTATAAATACCCATGTTTTGGGAAGTTTTGAGGGGAGTCTAGAAGGAAAAACTCAGAAGAAAAATCACCCTACCTTAAACACTCCAAAACCAAATTCTCTCTTCTAAATTTATTGTTCTTCCTTTCTACTTGGAGGGTTGAACCTCTGTTACTTTTTCACCTTAGTTCTGTAGTGAAAAGTGAGAGTGTTTCAACTATTCCTTAGGAAAGGATTGGTAACTTTTTATTTTGTATTTTGAAGACATATACCTCACTAGGAGAGATGAGATTTTCTTGCTCTTCTTGCTTTTCTATATCAATGAAGAGTAAGTAGTCTTTCTTTTACTCTTTAGTGAAGGGTGAAGACATGTGTAACATTGTTTGAGTAATGAAAGTGTCAACATTTTATTTATGCTTTAACATTTATATGTCCCTTTAAAGATGGATGGTTTTCATTTATGTTTGGTATTATGTATTACTACGTATAACTAAGGTTATGCTAATGGTTACGAGTACCAAGCTAGATTTACTATTTTTGTCATTTAATATTTACTTTATTATGTACTCCATGCATGATACAATGATGCATGTAGTTGGGATTTATGTAACAATTGGGAGATTGGTTATAGGCAGGTTAAGTCTTGCCATAGCCAATGCTTTTGATTCGATGCATAAATTGAAACTCTGTCGTCATTGAATCATAGACCTACCAATTGGTTAGCCATTGCAAACCTTTTTAATGGTTCACCTTCGGGTTTACTAGGGTTATTTGGTTGTTGTATGGTGCATTGACCGTCCAACTAACCTAACGATTGTTGTGATATGGGTGAACATATACATCAGACCTACTCGTCAACTTTCCATTAACAATGAAATGCATATTGGATCATTGAACTAAAGAGTACCTATTTCATTTGTTGTAATTAAAGTTTATTTTAAGTATTTATTTATCAGATCTTAATCTTACGCAAGCTGTTGTAATACACACTAAACGTAAGACAATTTTACCCTCATCTATCTACAAGTTTCCAATAGATAACTCCCTTGGATTTGACCTCAGAGTTCACCGAGAATATTACAACATGACTACTTATACTTTGGTGTACGATTAAGATCAAGTCAAGTTTTTGGCACCGTTGTCGGGGAGTTACGGTAGTTTGGAAAAGAACAAGGAAGTTGCCTAGATTGTTTTATATGTATATGCACTATTTATTTCATTTTGTTGTTTATGTATCCTAAGTTATCAGTAGGGTTTGTAAATCAATCTAGTCTATCATCTTCTTTATCTTAATCATCACAAGTATCTTCAAAATCTTTTGAATTAAGCATGACTAATAATAATCAAAGATATCATGAGGTGGTTCATAAAATATTTGCATCCTACATGCACTAGCACCCCCTCACGTTTTGTTTTTCTCACAAATGCTCTAAATTTTAATATCTAAGTAGGGACAATACAAATTTTACCAGAGTTTTATGGTCTTGTGTCTGGAAATCCTTATTTGCATATGAAAGATTTGGAAGAAGTGTGTGATGCATTGTAAGACAATTCTAACATAGCCGAAGTGACTATAGACAAAGTGGAAATCATTCAAAACTATTTAAAAGTCACTCAAAGTCAAAAGGAAAGTTATGTGAATAATTGAGGAAGAGATTTGAAATTTATTGTTGGTGATCGGGTATTTATACGAGTATCACCCTAGCAAGGGGTTATGAGATTTGATATGAAGGTTAAAAGGAAAGTTATTTTGAATAAATTAGGTCGATGGGTTTTTATTTGGTGATACTATGAGAACTTTCATGGATACGTGTTGTGTTTCATGCATTGACGCTTTAGGAATACATATCTCAACTTTCTCATGTGTTGTCTGTGGATCTTATTTAGTTAAAAGAGGACTTGACTTATGTCGAAGAACCAGTAGCAATTTTAGATTTTAAGGAGTAATTGTTGTGTACGAAGACTATTTCAATGGTTAATGTTTTGTGACAGAGCAATCCAGTGGAGAAAGTGACCTCGGAGAGTGAGGGATCTATGCAAATAATATATCCTCACTTGTTTTAGCGTGGAAAGTTAATTTTGGGGAAAGAAATTTTTATTAGAGAGAGGAGTTGTGAGACCCAGACATTCATTACATGGCATTTCATTTAATGTTGGGGTTAAAAGTGTAATTTTTTAATATTAGATATGGGGTTAGAATCTTTGTTATTGAAATCATTGAAAGTTGATTAACAATTTTGATAGTAAATTCTGGTATTTAATTATAGGATAATGACGAGTATGGGAATATAGAAAAATAAGAAGGGCAAAAGGGATAATTAGCAAACTTAGGATGAGTCATAGGACACTTGGCTTACACTTAGGATTTTTAGCCTAAAGCTTTCAATGGAAGAGTAATGCTACATTGACAAAATTTTGGGATCAAATTTGAAGCCCAAATGACATGACAACATATTATTTGGAGTTTTCATTGGGGCTCAAATGATATGACACAAAAAAGAAGCTCAAGTCAACTACCATATTATTTAGGCTTCAAATTTGTTCCTAAAATAATTTAGTCAGTATAGCATTATTATCGATGGAAAGGAAGAGACAAAGGAAGCGACTTCCTTGCATGCACCAGTTCATGAGGTCGGGAGGGAGGTGAGTGAGTTTTGACAGTTATCCGACCTTCGGCTTTGGGTGAGTGGTTTGTCTTGTCTTCTTGAACAAAAATAAACACTATTCTTCTCCTTTAATCTTTAAATATTTAGCTATGTTCCATTTCTTGAGTTGGTGGTGTTCAATTGAAGATTCAAGAACCTTAAAGTTCATTCAACCAGAGGTTTTGGCAGAATTCTGGTGAAGGAGTTTTCCTTGTGGGTAATCTCTATTCCTTTTAATTTGTATGTTTTTGAACTTTTAAGTTCAAAGGTATGGGTTGTTAGATGTTGAGAAAGGGGGGGGGAGTGGAAGAAATTGTGGAAGGTGGTGTTGGAAATGAGTTTCATGGCCTCGGTTCAAGGAAGAACCAGTACAACATTGTATTGTACCGGAACAAAGGCATTCTGCCTTAGGAAGAAAGTTGTGCTGATACAACACTGAACTGGTAGGACTTGTGCCTGTATAACAAGGCTGCATTTCTATTTTTGTTGCGAAACCTCTAGTTCTTCATCCGTTAATTCTTAAAGCTTTTCAAGACATCCGAATAAGTTCAAAACATTGCTAATTGAACTAGTTTGTCTACAACTATAAGATAAATGAATTTAACTCGAATCTAGCTTTGGTGAATGGAGTGTTAACAAGAATGGTTTAAACGGTTATGTAAGAGCATTTAGGGTGGGAATTGGTGATGCATTAGCATAATAACAGAGAAGGGAAGATTGTATCTAATATTTAAATTCACTTAGATTCTATCTTGTAGTTCCAAAGTTGCAGTTTATCTTAAACTTAGTTCAATTCATTCCTATCATAAAACATCTCCATATCTTGTATGTCATAGTATATATGAATACATCTATACACATTGATGGGTAAGTCTTTCAATAAACCAATTCTCTTGTTCTTTCATTGTATTAGATCTGATTGTTGGTATAACCTCACCTTCATTAACCCCTAAATACTATCCCTCAGACTATGTAATGTATATGCGAAGGGAAGGATTTCTCTCCCTTGGGATAGTGTCAAAAGAAAGGGCAAAGAGGAAGGGAAATGGGATGATGTTAATATGAGATGTAAATGCACAAAAATGCTCCACAATCACAAGGAGACTTTCGTGGGTCGTGTTTTACTTGGAAGAGTATTCCAAGGTCGTATCCACAAGGAAGGAAGTAAACCAATGTGGAGGTGATTTGATGAAAATGAAAGTGTAAAAATCTTTGTGGTTGGAAATTGTTTGGTGGAGTGTGTATCAATGAGAATGTAATGAGAAAACAAGTGTTGGCAATCCCAAGAGGTTACTCCAATCGGTGTACAATCTCAACTCAAACCATTCCTCTGATCGAGCATGAATGAACGATTGATTCGTGGGAAGTCGAGGATGAGACCGGTGAGTATCGTAGCATAAACCGTGACTAGGCCTACGGTTTATCAAAGACTCACCGAATTATCCACCTTCAACCCAGTCAAACAGAACCATTGGTCTTTTAAGAGAGGAATAAAAATGAGTTGAAATCATATACCCAAGAAGAGGTTCCCCTTGGTTTTGCCAACTAAGAAAGTTAGTTACTCATACTTAAAATGGAAATAACAATGAAATGGAAGTGCAGTGTAATGAAATGAAGATATCAAGCAATTAAATGTAATAACTCATAATCTAGGAATGAAAGAGATGAAAAACCATTTTTTTAGATCTATGGAAAATGAAGAACTTGAAACATTAATGGTGAAGCATTAATGAGAGCATTAAACTAAGAACCAACATAAAGAAACTAACATTAATGACATTAAATGAAGTTCTAAAGATCCTTACAAGAGATTACAAGCCAATGCAATGAACAACACATGAAAAACGTAACTTTCTCTCTCTAGAAACTACTATTTATCATCATCTACCCTGGAGCTTCTCTCTCTATATTCTATACAATGTAATATATAATAAATATGCACTCCCCTTTCTCTTGCCTCCAAAACGTGCCTCCATAGCTCTGGGATAGCCTGGGGTGTCCCTTCCATCTAGGGGTTGCAGGGGCATGGAGGGGTGTGCAGAGCTTGTCTGCACACCCAGCTTCTTCCTCTCTCCCTTTCTTCATTGATGCCAAACATCCAATCCATGGTGTGAACAAGGTGAATAGTGTTGTGGGCGTGTTAGGGAAGTAGGGGAGAGCTGATGGTGGGGTCCACAAAGTAGCTGCAGAAGATCTACAAAAATTTTGGGTCTGTTAGGCGGATCGTACCAGTATGCGTACTGGTACGACGAACTCCAGTAGGTTTAGCGTACCAGTATGCGTACTGATACGGTCAACACCAGTAGCATCAGCATACCGATACGCGTACCGGTACGGTTTAACTGGTTTTCTGATTTTCTATTCTTCTCCTCTCCTAAGCTATCTTCATGCTAGCTTTTTCATCCTCATTCCACTCAACTGGGTGGGGGACCTTAAGAAGGCTATTTTGCACATCCTTTACCTGCAAACATCAACTACCATAGTTAAGAACACATTTAGCCAAACTGCTATCATTTAATCACAAAAATTACTCAATTAATCAATGATTAACACATTGAATCATACAATATTTTGTACTAATCACACCCCAACTTATGTTTCGCTAGTCCGTTAGCTAAAATCAATCTCAACGCAAAATAATGGACTAACATATAGCAATCCATAGCAATTCATCTACAAATCCGAATACAAAATCTTAATGCAATTCACAAAATAAAAAAATGGACAAGATAGAAACAAACTGTGGTTTAAGTTGGAGTACATAGAGTCAAATATCAAAAAGAGACCAAAGTTGGCCTATTTCCTACAGCTTCTTCTACTAGGCCAAAGACAACTCCATCCTAGTGACCTATACTCCAACTCAAGAAAAAGAAAAACGAATAGAACTACACATCCTACTGCTCCTCCCCATCTCCTCCATCACTGTCATCATCCTCTTCAGACTCTTCAACTTCTTCATAATCCCCCTCCTCCCCAGATTCTTCAGACTCATCAGAATTAATATCATCCTCTTCCTCCTCTACACCAACAGCTGTGGAGTAGAGAGGGGTAGGAGGATCAATGACAGGTGAGGGCTCTCCTGGTATAGGCCTTCCAAGAAAGGTGTGCATGAACAATTCTCTCATCATTGCCTCTATAGTATCCAGGCGCTGGGGAATTGAACGCTCTGGTGCAATAGTCGATGGTCTAGTCGATGACGATGCACTCGGGGCCCCAGTGCCAGTACCCATGGTCTTAGTCTGCTTCCTTTTGCTCATTGCCTTTCTTTTCTTCTTGCTGGTCCTACTAATGGCACCAATCTCTAGAAGAGTTATCTTGGCGGAAGGCTTGGCTTTGAATTTCAGGCAAATTCGGGTCACCAAGTTCCCAAATGGTAGTTTGGTAATAGGTTTTTGAGTCTCCACAAAGATTTTCATCCCTTGCCAAATTAGAAGCGCAAAGTCAATTGCCTTCCCAGTCACCACTGCCTGTAAGAGACTCAATTTTTCTAAGCTTGGTTTCTTCTCAGCACCCCTAGGCAAAAGATTGTAATGCAGGAGCTTGTTTAACAGTCCAAACGTAGCCTTCAACTTCCCACTTTGGACATTTCCTTTGAAAGTGCTAGGATCATCATACATCATCTCCACAAAGTCAGGCATTTTTTGATCCTTGGTTTTGTTATCAAGGTAGATAGTTGTGGTATCAGGTGGTCTTTGGTAATCACCCAAAAGATCGACAATGACATCAGGGGTCAGCACAAGCTTCCCCCCCCCCCCCACATTGGCTTTTAACACCTCCTCCCCATTCACTTCAGCCACCCGCAAAGCTTGGTAAAATTCTCTACACAACGACAGATCATAGCCATCCACAGGTTCAAACCAAAAACCCATACCATGATTAGCAATGATTCAAACCACCTCATTCCTAGAGGTTAGAGAGATAGAATCCAAATACCTTTCACAGGTGACTCCTTTTTCCCCAATCAGTCTTTCCCTAGCCTCATTCCTAGCCTTCTTCCTCTGCTCAGTTCTATCAAAGCTAGACCCCTCACCAGTTCTCTTGCTACCTCTGGGGCCTCTGGGTGGAGATGGCTCAGGTCCTACGGTCTTGGTCCGAGCCATGGATAATCAATGTGCCTCTAAAGTGAAGAATCCAACCCTTAATCAGTTTAAAGGTTTCAGAAGAACCTACAAGCAGGTGAACGGTTGAAGCTCTTTGGAGAGAAATGGATGTTTTGGAAGATTTGGGGAAAATCAGTAGCTAGGGTTAGGGCTTTAAGGTGGAGATGCTTGTGGATTTATAGGGGGACAAGAGAGGATTTGGATAGTTGAAAGGGTTTCGGCTGAGAGAGAGAAAGAGTTAGGGCCGAAATAATGGTGGAAAATGAAGGGTTTAAGCAAAGGATTTAAATTAAAACCCTGACTTTTGGTGTGTGAGACGATCGGTACGGCGAACTCCAGTAGCCTCATCGAACCGGTACGCGTACCGGTAAAGTTTGGCTGAGTTTTCAGAAATCTCCTGCTGAGCAATCTTTCACCACTCCATTTCACTGTAAAAAATCCTTATACATTCTAACATCCTCTACATGACCTCAACCACACTCTAAACAAAAACCGCACTTATAAACTGATGAGCACATAATATTGCACATTTCATGGCCTCATTACATTCATTATAACTCAACTTTTGTATTTAATTACTTAGTGTTAGCCTATTTTATGAATAATGTTGAATTCTCAATGTTGCATGTTTAGATAGCTTAAATGTTGGATTTTAGGGCCTTGCAACTATGTTGGAAGTGTGGTAATGGCATGGACACAATGCATGAAGAATTGGAGGATTAAAAGTGAAGAAATCAAGGAGGTATTGCTGTTTTGGAACAAAGGCACCAGCTGCCATATCACTGGGAAGCACTGCCTCGGTTGTCCTCCATTTTGACCAAGATCTACTCAGAATCTAAAAGTTCAATGCATGAAAGTTATTGATCTGGATGTCTTCTGTATCGTGCAAAAATTACAGCTCAATCCAATGGTTAGATCAAGAGTTATGCCATTTCTACCGAAGGTGGTCCAGTGCAGAAAAACAGTACCGGTATATTGAGTACCTGAACCACAAACCTTCTGGCCAAAAAATAGCTTGTAACTCAACTTTGAGGCTTAGGGGTCGCAACTACACTTCCGGCACTTGCCCCCCAACATTTTCTTACACATCTACATGCCTCCTACACTCAGGTGGAAGACTTTGAAGGCCAATGCATTAATGAAGGATGGGAGTGAAGCGGGCTGCACATGGGGTTGCAGGCTAGCTTGTCAAGAGCCATCACTCAGCCCCTATGGATGGGAAGGCCTGCTCTTACACCTGGGGGACCATCATGCACGAAAATGAATCACACACACTCCAGGAAATTCAGCATTTTTACAGGGAGAGGGGGGCTACCTAAGCTTAGGAGTAGTTTTAGTTTAGCTCCAAGAAGGAAGAAGATGAATAGTGACGTTTTTGCATTTTCTTCTCCATTCAAGTTGTAGAAAGCTTGTTAATCTCTTGTAAGGATCTTCTAAGTTTAATTTATTGTCTTTAATCTCATTCCTTTCAAGTTATTGCAAGTTTAGTTCCATGTTCTAGCTTTCACCATTTGTGTTTTCAAGTTTTCTTCAATTCTTAGTTTAAAATGGGTATTGTTGATTTCTCCTCTTAGTTTAAGATTTCTTGCATTTAGTTAAGTTTTAATCTCCATTTCATCCTTGTCTCTTTACATTATGAATGTCTTGCTTTTAATATGAGTAGTTAGGATTTAAGTTGGTTAATCCAAGGGAAGACCTCCTCTTGGGGATTCCATTTCAACTCTTTTTCATTCCTCCCTTTTGAGTCAAATGGTTTAGTTTGACGGGGTTGAGAGTGGATGAGTTGGTGAGCCTTTGATATCCCGTAGGCCTAGTCACGGGTTATGCTTAGATACTCACCAATCTCGTCTCTAGTTTCCCTCGAATCAATCGTTCATTCATGCTCAATCGGAGGAAGGCTTTGAGTTGATTTGGTATTCCCATTGGAATGAATCATTTGGATTAGCCAACACTTGTTTTCTTGCATTTTCATTTACAAATACAACCCCAAAACAAAAACAAAAGATGTTACATTTTCTTTACCTTTTTGTAAAATTACTTTCACAAAACTCCCTTTCCTTCCCTAAGGAGACGACCTTGGAATACTTTCCAAGTAAAACACCGACAACGAAAGACTCCTTGCGATTATAGAGCACTTTTGTGCACATTCTACTTTTCATTTCACACATATTTTGTTCATTCATTTTCCACCATTCACATTCCGTTGTTTCCTATCTCTTGTATCATCCAGAGGGAGAGTGACACTCCCTTCACACATAAGCCATACACATTTGAGGGTGATGTTGAGAGGTAAGGAACAACAACCGTTATCAATCAATCATAAACCCCAAATTGAGCCATCATGCCCAGTTTATTACCAGAATTGCAATGCGATTTAAAGTTTTGATGCATTTAATAAGCAAGGGATGAATTCCTTACTCAACCTATCAAAATGATCATCCAAAATGCACATCAAAAAGATCATAAACAAAACATTCCCAAATGATGTCCAATATCATCAACTTGAGCAATATTCCCCCATTTTGCAAACATAGAGCTAAATGAAAAATTTCTCAAATGACTGAACCAAGTAAACATGAACAACCCCATGGTCTTAGATACTAGTCTAAAGTATGCACCTACAAATTAATTTTCAACTTGTGTGCAAATGAATTAAACGAGTAATTTTAGAATTTACAACCATAATTCACATTCGAAAGGCTAGACAATCTCAGTTTCAATACAAAACTCACCAAGGGACACTCTTATGCAATAAACGCACTCAAGTTATCCTGGTATACACTCCATGTGTACATGTGATATAGAATCTTGTATTCAAAAACAAAGTGCTCACATGTAATCCAAAAAATGAAGTTCATATGTGAAAATGAAGCAGCTTTGGCATAGTCTCGTGAATAGAATGCTAGTGCATTAGATAGTAAGACATGACTCATCATTTTCTTTGAAAATTGCACCTCCCATGCTTCTCAAGATCACTTAGGACTTTTAAAGGTTATAATGGGGCCTTGGGGTGATATATAGGTAAAAGAAATGAAGGATATGGGGCAACAAAGAGAGTTGTTCCGAGTGAGAGACTTTTAATCTTGGAAAGACACTTCTCTTTTCATGGGATTTTGATTCTCATATCATCACCACTCCCTAAGCTTCCTTTCTTTTTTTTTCCTTGACATTTCCATTTTCTCTTTCTTCTCTTATTTCACCCATTTTTCTCCTTTTCTTATATTTTTCATTCTTTCCTGTTCAACTCATTGAGTTTCAATCCTCATTCATCCCTTTGTTTGCATTTTCACACCACAGTTCCTTCTTTTGCAATCACTCATATCCGCTTTAGGAACAATCAAGGTAAGGTAAGTATTTCTTATTTTCTTTGGCTTGGTTGAATGTGTGGCATAGAAACGAATTTTAAAAAAAATATAGGCTCAATCAAGGCACTAGGGATAAAATTTACACAAGAAAAAGGGCTAAGGCTCAAAATATTCAACGATGGCCTATGATCACTTCCAGGTCCGCTTGGGAAGACATTATATGCTTAAAACAAATCAGTCTACTAACCCAGTGCAACTAACCAAACCAAGCATAATGAGACTGTTAAACAAATTTGACATTGAAAAATTATTCTCTGAGTAATTGTAATTTCCCTCGAAAAAGGTTTGGCACTAAAACTCTCATGGGTCCTTACTCATCTCCACTACTTATGTCAAGCTTAAAACATGAATCCAATCCGTAAATTGCCAAAATTACAAATTCAAAATCAAATGCAGATGAGTTCGAAAATCAATACATATGTGATACTTATGCCTAGGATAAACTTCCATAGAATGCTCATGTGCACAAAGTCCAAATCAACAATTAACATGTCATTCAACTCACAACTTCTTCATGAAGGAATACGGATCAACTTATCGATATTTCTCATAAAATATTTTCACATATTTTGTACTGATGCAAACAAAAATCAAAATAATCAAAATTTTCAACAACCTTGGTGTATCATACAAATGGTGTGCCTCACCCCCAACTAGAATCATGTATTGTCCTCAATGCAACAAAAAGATAACATATGCAATGAAGGATAGTAAAAGATGAGAAGGGTAAGAGAACACATTGCATTTGAGCTTTTGACAAAAGCACCAAGATCTGGATTCAAAAGAAACAATGCTATACAACCATAGAAAGTAAGTAGCATGAAATAAAAATGACATAAGTAAATAACACAAACTGTACATTAGAAAAGGTAACCAATTTCTACTCCTCAACAAACTCCGAATACACTGGGTCGATTAAATCCTCCTCCACCATTTTTTTTTTAAAACCCTCAAAGAATGGCTTGAGTCTTTGGCCATTGACCTTGAATGTTTAGCCATCTTTGGGGTTTTTGATTTCTACCGCTCCGTTGGGGTAAGCCACCTTGACAAGATAGGGACCATCCCACCGGGATCTTAACTTTTCTTGTCTCAACAAGAGCACTTTTTGCCTGAGCTCAAATGACTTCCTCGTGATGGAATTGTCATGAAAAACTTTAGCCCGTTCCTTGGAAATTTTAGAGCTCTCATATGCATCTCTTCGGATCTCATCCAATTCATTCATTTCCAATTTTCTCTACTCCTTAGCCATTCTCATGTTAAAATTCAAGGTCTTTATGACCCAGTAGGCCTTATGCTTCATTTCAACTGGCAGATGGCAAGTTTTTTCAAAAAACTAGCCAGTAGGGAGATATGCCTAAAACAGTCTTATAGGCAGTACAGTATGCCCATAAGGCATCAGTCAACATTTTAGACCTATCCTTCCTGCTTGGGTTAACCTCTTTTTTCAAAATATTTTTAATCTCCCTGTCGGCGAATTCAGCTTGGCCATTGGTTTGTGGGTGGTAAGCAGTGAACACTTTGTGTGTAACACCATATTTAAACATTAATGATGCAAATGGCCTGTTACAAAAATGGGATCCGCCATCACTAATCATTGCACGAGGCATCCCAAACCTCGAGAAAATGTTTTCTTTTAGGAACTTGACTACAACCCGGTGGTCATTAGACTTGGTTGCGATAGCCTTTTACCCATTTGGACACGTAGTCCACTGCCAGAAGAATATATAGGTAGCCAAAAGACATGGGGAATGGACCCAGGAAATCGATGCCCCAACAGTCAAATATTTCAATGACAAGCACGGGAGACAAGGGCATCATATTTCGTCGGGTCACACTGCCCAATCGTTGGCATCTGTCGCATGCCTTGCAATATGAAATACAATCCTTAATAAGGGAGGTCCAGTAGAAACCTGACTGAAGAATTTTGGCTGATGTTTTCTTTGCCGAGAAATGTTCACAACAGGCTTGGGAATGACAGAATGCAAGTACGTTTTGCTGTTCATTTTCAGGCACGCATCTCCTCATGATCTGGTCTGGGCAATACTTGAACAGGTACGGATTGTCGAAGTAAAAATACTTCACGTCTGCCAGAAATCTCCTTTTATCTTCAGGGCTCCACTGTGGCGGTATTTATCCTATTGCAAGATAATTACAAATGTTAGCATACCAAGGAAAAATATAATGAATTGAAAGTAAATGCTCATCAGGAAAAAAATCAGGGATGGGAATGTGCTCATCGGCCTCTTGCACCACCAGTCGAGATAAATGGTCGGCCACCACGTTCTCTACTCCTTTCTTTTCCTTGATTATCAGATTAAATTCTTGAAGTAGGAGGATCTACCGGATAAGTCTTGGTTTGGCATCCTGCTTAGACAATAAATACTTCAAAGCAGAATGATCAGTATAAACAACTATCGGTAAACCAATGATGTAAGACCGGAATTTATCTAATGCAAATACTACAGCTAGCAGCTCTTTTTCAGTGGTAGTATAATTCATTTGAACTTCATTAAGATTTTTACTAGTATAATAAATTACATATGGTCTATTCTCCTCCCTTTGACCCAGCACTGCGCTGACCACGTAATCACTTGCGTCGCAGATAAGCTCGAGACGTAAATCCCACTTGGGTGGTCGCATAATTGGAGGTGTAACAAGCATACTTTTGATTTTTGAAAAAGATGTCTCGCAACTATCCGACCATTCAAATGAGACATCTTTAGACAACAAATTGGTCAAAGGTCGGGCTAATGCACTAAAATTTTTAATGAATCAACGGTAAAAGCCCACATGGCCCAGAAACGACCTGATATCCTTGACAACTTTCGGCGTAGGAAGGTTGGAGATAGCCTCCACCTTTGATTTGTCAACTTCTATTCCGTTCGCCGAAATGATGTGCCCGAGAACAATTCCTTGTGTCACCATAAAGTGACATTTCTCCCAATTCAAAACCAGACTCTTCTCTTCACATCTCTCCAAAACTTTCTCTAAATTCTCCAAGCACTGGTTGAAAGAATCCCCAAAGACTGAGAATTCGTCCATGAATACCTCAACAATCTTCTCTACCATGTCACTAAAAATCTCCATCATGCAACGTTGAAAAGTTTCGGGGGCATTACATAGCCCGAAAGGCATGCGACGATACGCAAAGGTACCGTAGGGACAAGTGAAGGTGGTTTTCTCCTAGTCTTCCAGGGCAATCTCTATCTGATTGTAGCTGGAGTAACCATCCAAAAAGCAATAGAAAATATGCCCTGCTACTCATTCTAGCACTTGATCAAGGAATGGGATTGAAAAGTGGTCTTTTTTTGTACACAGGTTGAGCTTCTGGTAATCAACCCAAACTTTCCACCCTGTGATCACCCTTGTTGGGATAAGCTCGTTCTCCTCATTCTCCACAACAGTGACACCCGACTTCTTGGGTACTACTTGCGTGGGACTAACCCACTTACTATCGGCAATTAGAAAAATGATGCCCACGTCAAGTAGTTTCAACACCTCATCCCTCACCATGTCTTTCATGATCGGATTCAACCTCCTTTGTGGCTGGCGGGACGATTTTGCATCCTCCTCAAGATAGATCCGATGTGTGCAAATGGTGGAATTTATCCCCTTGATGTCTGCAATTGTCCACCTAATTGCCCCTTTATGTCTCCTCAACACCTCCAAAAGCTCTTCTTCTTGCCTTGCATCCAACATTGAACTAATCACCACTGAAAATGACTCATCTTCCCCAAGGTTTGCATACTTCAAATAGGAAGGTAATGGCTTCAATTCCAAGTTAGGTTTTTGTTCATCGGATGGGAATATCTTTTTGTCTTGGTGTGGGAGTTTTTCAAATGAACGGGTCCACTTTCTGCCCCTTTCAAACTTTTCAAGTCTTTTTGCTCATCTACTTCCTCCATATCGACAACTTCCTCCTCTCTCAAATTGAAAGTGCTCATTAACTCTATGTGCTCCTCTACCAAAGTGTCAATTCGATAAATCTCATGTGCCTCCTCCTCATCCCCCGGTTGCTTGTATAAGTTGAACACATTGAGCTCCATTGTCATATTCCCAAATGCTAGCTTCATAAGACCGTTCCTGCAATTAATCACAACATTAGAAGTGGCAAGAAAAGGTCTACCAAGTATATCAGGGATTTGGGAGCTAAGGTTTGCCACTGGGTGAGTGTCAAGCACAATAAAATCAACAGGAAAGTAAAATTTATCCACTTGTACTAAAACATCCTCAACTACTCCCCTTGGTGTTGGAACACTACTGCCCGCTAGTTGAAGCGTGATTGGAGTAGGCTTCAATTCCTCAAGCTTGAGTTGTTGATACATAGAGTAGGGGAGGAGGTTGACACTCGCTCCCAAATCAAACAATGCTTGTTCAACCCAGCAATCTCCAATGGTTATGGCAATTGGGGGGGCAATCGGGGTCCTTAAACTTTGGAGGAGTGTTTGTCCTCAAAATTGAGCTAACTTGCTCGGTGAGAAAAGCTTTCTTGTGAACATTGAGCCTCCTTTTTATCGTGCATAAGTCTTTCAAGATCTTTGCACATGATAAAATTTGCTTTATGGCATCAAGGAGTGGGATGTTTATCTTCACCTGCTTAAATATTTTAAGAATATCAGCATAATTAGCCACCTTGACTGTTGGCTTCAACCGATTAGGAAAAGGAGCAGGGATAGGGGAAACAATCACACTTTCATCAATTACCTTTTCTTTTTCACTTACAACTTCATCTCTATTTTCGCTCTCCTCACCTTTTCTGGTCACACTTTCCTTGGCCGCACCCTCACTTTCTCCTTGTTTTGGCAATGGGGCTTTGGGTGCAACTTTTGGCACCACGGTCTTTTCAAATTGTTTGCCACTCCAAAGAGTGTGACCGCCTTGAGTTGTTCACAACTCTCTTGGGTGGGTGAGGCCACTTTGACCACATGTTGGCCCTTGGGGTTTTCTTGGGGTTGAGCGGGGAATTTTCCCTTCTCTTGTTGAGACAACCCAATGGCATTAGTGATCTTGGTGAGTTGGGTCGAAATATCCTTGTTTAAAGTGGTTTGGCTTTGAATGAAGTTGTAAAGCACATCCTCCAAATTCCACTTATGGAGAGGTTGGTAGGTGGACAGATTTGATGGTCCTTGATTAGAAAAGCCTTGTGGAGGAGGATTTTGTGAAAAATTCTACTGTGGTGGTGTCGAATGATACCTTTGCGGATTTGTCCGTGGGTATTGGGAGCTAGACGCTTGCCCATGACTTGAGTATTGACCTTGTTTGGGAGGCACGAGGGATGAATATGCATTGGATGGGTTATAGGGTTCTCATTCCTCCAACTAAAATTGGGGTGGTTGCTCCACCCCGGATTGTAAGTGTTGGAATATGGAGAGAATGATTGCCTTGGTTGGTTTAAGGCATGAACTTGTTCCTGATATGCTTCCCTCAGTGTTGGAATGCTTGGACACTCTGATGTAGAGTACTCAACATTCTCACAAATAGAACAACCCTCCTTGGTTCTTGACACTTGGGACACCTCCCTTCTTCTAGTCACCTCAAGGTTCTCTACTTTCCTAGACAACTTGGAAATTTGTGAAAGTAGGTCTTCCCGGTCTTTTAGCTCATAAATTCCTCACCCTCTTTGTTGGCCACTCCCCTGAGGCAAAGATCTCGGCACATCGGTAGGATTAGTGATGTGCCATGACTGTGAATTTTTGAACAAGGTATCAAAGTAGTCCAAAGCCTCATCGGGTTCTTTGTTCAAGAACTCCCCATTGCATATCATGTCAATAAACTGTTGATCGTCCGATGTAATTCTGTTATAGAAGAAACTAACCAGTTGCCATGGTTTAAAACCATGATGTGGGATGGACTGTAGCAACTCTTTGTATCTTTTCCAGCATTGATAAAAATGTTCATTGAGATTTTTCGAAAAATTTTGAATTTTATTCTTAAGGGTGGTGGTCTTGTGCACCAAAAAAAAATGCTTTAAAAACACGGAGATTGCTTCTTCCCACGATGTCACAGACCGGGATCTTAAGGACTGGAGCCAATTCTTTGCTTTATCACTCAAGGAGAATGAGAACAATTTTATCCTAGCTATTTCTTCCATGTTATGATTAGGGGTGAAAGTTGCAACTATTTCCTCGAAATCCCTTATATGTGACTCACCCTCGATTCCCTGGAATTCGGGAAGCAAGTTTAACATCCCCGGTTTGACTATGAAGAGATGAGCTTGGACTGGGAGAAGAATGCATGAGGGTGTGATGCATCGGGTTGGTTGGAGGAAGTCTCTCTTTGACCTAGTCGGAGGGTCAAATGGGATGTTGTTTCCCTCATTCCTAGGTGGGGGAAAATGCACTCGAGGGTTAGGCCTTCTAGGTTGTTGCAATCCCCT
>CM042190.1:3538284-3553510 GCA_023539305.1 Ilex asprella | reverse complement strand
GGAAAATGCACTCGAGGGTTAGGCCTTCTAGGTTGTTGCAATCCCCTATCCTCTTGGACGTTAGGATTGGCACCTACATCATCAAAATTGTCACCTGCATCCTCGGGTGGGTCTTGGTTAATGTTCATATTGGGGTCCATGAATTGCCTAACCAATCGGTGTTGTTCGTCCCGCCCCCACATACAACAAAGAGCCTATAAACGAAAAACTTTTGAATTTATACACAAACAAAGATATGTACACGAACCACGTATCTCAGCCCGTGATGAAGATCACAGGACTTACCTCCATAGTTCGAAAATCGCCTTCTTGATTTGACACTTACCTTCCCCGACAACGGCGCCAAAAATGATTGTTGGTATAACCTCACCTCTATTGACCCCTAAATACTATCCCTCAAACTATGCAATGTATGTGCGAAGGGAAGGATTTCTCTCCCTTGGGATAGTGTCAAAAGAAAGGGCAAGGAGGAAGGGAAATGGGATGATGTTAATATGAGATGTAAATGCACAAAAATGCTCCCCAATCGCAAGGAGACTTTCGTGGGTCGTGTTTTACTTGGATGTATTCCAAGGTTGATTCCATGGGGCAAGGAAGTAAACCAATGGGAAGGTGATTTGATGAAAATGAAAGTATAAAAATCTTTGTGGTTTAAAGTTGTTTGGTCTTTGAAGAGAGGAATAAAAATGAGTTGAAATCATATACCCAAGAAGAGGTTCCCCTTTGGTTTTGCCAACTAAGAAAGTTAGTTACTCATACTTAAAATGGAAATAACAATGAAATGGAAGTGCATTGTAATGAAATGAAGATCTAAAGTAATTAAATGCAATAACTCATAATCTAGGAATGAAAGAGATGCAAAACCATTTTTTTAGATCTATGGAAAATGAAGAGCATAAAACATTAATGGTGAAGCATTAATGAGAGCACTAAACTAAGAACCAACCTAAAGAAACTAGCATTAATGACATTAAATGAAGTTCTAAAGATCCTTACAAGAGATTAGAAGCCAGTGCAATGAACAAAACATGAAAAACGCAACTTTCTCTCTCTAGAAGTTACTATTCATCGTCATGTACCATGGAGCTTCTTTCTCTATATTCCATACAATGCAATACATAATAAATCTGCACTCCCACTTCTCCTGCCTCCAAAACGTGCCTCCCTAGTTCTGGGGTAGCCTGGGGTGTCCCTTCCATCCAGGGGTTGCAGGGACATGGGTTGGACAGGGGTGTGCAGAGCTTGTCTGCACACCTAGCTTCTTCCTCTCTCTTTTTCTTCATTGATGCCAAACATCCAATCCATGGTGTGAACAAGGTGAATAGTGTTGTGGGCGTGTCAAGGGAGTAGGGGAGAGCTGATGGTGGGGTCCACAAAGTACCTGGAGAAGATCTGCAAAATTTTGGGTCTGTCAGGCGGATCGTACCGGTACGACGAACTCCAGCAGGTTTAGAGTACCAGTACGGTCAACACCAATAGCATCAGCGTACCAGTATGCGTACCGGTACGGTCAACACCAGTAGCATCAGCTACCGGTACGGTTTAACTGGTTTTCTGATTTTCTGTTCTTCTCCTTTCCTGAGTTATCTCCATGCTAGCTTTTTCATCCTCATTCCACTCAACTAGATTAGGGGGGCCTTAAGAAGGCTATTTTTCACATCCTTTACCTCTAAACATCAACTACCATAGTTAAGAACACATTTAGCCAAACTCCTATCCTTTAATCACAAAAATTACTCAATTAGTCAACGATTAGCACATTGAATCATGCAATATTTTGTGCTAATCAAGATCCAAATAGGCTTCTGTCAAAAAATTTCTGACTACCATGGCTTGTCCTGACCTGCCTACCACTTCTTCACTCACTAATATTACTAATTTCGTCTCAGTTAAACTTGATGGAAACAACTATCTCCTTTGGCGTGATCAACTTGAATCCATACCCATTAGCACTGATCTACTTGGATTCCTTGACAGTTCAGTACTTTCTCTATCACCGACAATTACCACTTCTTCCAGCAAAACTAGACCAAATCCACAATATGCTACATGGCACAAAACAGATCAGTTTGTGAAATCTTGCATTAACGCCACTTTCACAGAGTCACTTTCCTCTCAAGTTATTGGCCTTAAGACTACAAAAGAAGCATGGGATGAGTTGGAAAATATCTATGAACAACAATCCATAGCGTGAAAATCGTACCTTCTAAAAGATCTTCAAAGTATATTCAAAAGTAGCAAGACCATCACTGATTATGTTTACCACATCTAATCCCTATCTGACTCTCCTATCGCCATTAACGAACCCATCCAAAACGAAAACCTTGTTCACTATACCTTTACTGGTTTGCATGTCGAATACAAACCTTTTGTCACTACAATTGAGCATCGTAGCCCAGCCATCGTATTTCCCGAATTAAGGTCCAGTATCCTCATCCATGAACAATGTCTTGCATGTAGCTTTTGCAATTCCCAGCCACCCCACCCCTTACCAATCCTCAAATGACTTTTCATGCGTCAAATACAACCCACTCCAATTCCTATTCTTGATTTTCTTCTCACCAAAATAAACAATTTCATCATGACCCACATTTTCACAAACAAAACCGACAAGACCAACACAATGCTCCCATTCTTCCAACTCCAGCCCCTACAAATACTTTTTCTCCCACTCAATTATCTCATTCTGCCACTACTCATCCCCATTTGGGCAACACTTCCTCTCTGTTTTCTTCGCCTAATGCACCACGCCGCATGCACCTTAAGTGCCAATTTTGTTCCAAGAATGGCCATACCACTAATCGTTGTCATTATCGATATGTTCCCAATAGTAATAGCAATATTAATCAACTTTAGCAGGCCTTCTCTAGTTTTTAATTTCCAGCGTACACTTCAGATTTTTGACCACCCACTACTGCTCAATGGATTCCTGACTCAGGAGTCCCATCTTATATGACTTTTGACCCAGCATGGTCAATCAATATTCTGGCTACACGGACTCTGATCAAGTTTTGCATGGACGATGGTAAGGCAATCTATATTACCCATATCATTTCTACTATTATTCTTACGTCCTCTAAACCATTGCACCTTACTGATACTTTAGTTGTACTTAATATTGCTCAAAATCTCTTGTTTATTTCCTAGTTGACTCATGATAATAACTACTTTGTTGAAATCTTTCTATAAGGTTTTTGTGTCAAGGATCTTTGCACCAGGACACCAAATCATGAAGGGTTCCACTCAAGAGTAATTTGTATTCCGTCTCGGTCCCACATTTGACCACAACACACTCTCAGGTTGCTCTCATTGTCACTCCAGTCTCACAAACTGTGTAGCATCGCCAATTATTCCATCCTTCTTCTCGAACTCTTCGCTAATTTCAACTGCAATTGTGTCGATTGGCCAAAAGTCACAAATTGCCATTTAAAAGTTCTGAACATGTATCTTCATTTCCATTAAATATTGTCCATTGTGATCTTTGGGGACCTTTTCCCGTTGTTTCTAATAATGGATACCATTATTACATTATCGTCGTGGATGATTATAGTCAATACACTTGGATCAATCCTTTGCAAGTTAAATCTGATGCTTTAGCCCGTTTTAAACATTTTAAAGCAATGGTTGAGAATTTATTTTTCATGAGGGTTAAACATTTTCAATTTGTTGGTGCCCTTGAATTGACTCATGGTCCCTTTCAGAAAATATTATGATTATTGTGGCATTCTATTCCCCATCTATTGTCCCCACACAGGAACAAAATGGTGTTGTCGGAAGCAAGAATCGTCATATTTAAGTCCACCATGCCAAGCATTTCTGGTTTGAAGCTTTTTCAACTGCAGTTTATATTATCAACAGGTTGCGGACACCTATTCTTCACAGCTCATCTCCATATGAGGTGATTTTATAGACACTGCCAGATTATTTCTTTATGACAACCTTTGACTACTAATGCTTTTTGTGCCTTTGGCCTTATCGCTCTAACAAGCTCAGTCCCAAAACCATTGCTTATGTCTTTCTTGTATATAGCATCAATCACAAAGGCTATAGTTTTCTCGGCCCTAAAACTGGTCGGGTTTATATCTCTTGTCAAGTTATTTTTAATGAACTTTGTTTTCCATTTGCAGCACCTCACCCATCTCGTCTATGTTTTCCAACATCATCCAATGTTCATTTCTCCATCCCTATATCTATTGTTTCTATCCACTTTCCACCTACTTCACCAGCTTCCTTAAGTGCTCCATCCTCTGGCCTTCTAGATTTCTTTCCAAGTCCTTCACCCAGTTCATCCATTTCTGCCTATTCACAAGGATTCGTTGATGCGCTGCCATTGTCCATTTCGCCTCACATGAACTCATCCTTCCATAATCCCACACCCATCTTGGATGCTACCACTCAATCCTTTGCTCAGTCCTCTTGTAATTCTTCTGCACTTCTGGATGTTCCAGGTCCTTTATCAATTACTTTGGCAGTTGGGTCAGTTCATCCGATGACTACTAGTTGTCGTGACATCATGCATAAACCCAAGGTGTTCTTTCTTACCAAGCATTCTCTACCACTTGCATTTCTCGCCACTATTAATGACACTACTTTTGAACCAACTACATATCGTCAAGCTTCTAAGAATCCAAAATGGGTTGCCATGGACTCCGAATATTAGGCCCTCATGCGGAACAATACTTGGACTCTCATTCCTCCCAAATCAGGCATGAATATTGTTGGTTGTAAATGGGTTTATCATCTCAAATGATGTAGTGATGGAACTCTTGAATGGTATAAAAATTGACTGGTCGCATCACCTAGCAACCAGGGATTGATTTTACCAATACCTTCAGTCCTATTGTCAAACCCACAACTATTAGTACGGTACTTAGTTTAGCCATCTCCAAGCAATGGTTCCTTGGCCAACTTGAAGTCCAAAATGCGTTCCTCCATGGTACTCTTACTAAAGAGGTTAATATGCAACAACCACCCAGCTTCCTCAGCCCCTCTCACCCTTCTCATATTTGCATCTTGTATAAAGAAATTTATAGACTTCGTCAAGCTCCCAAAGTGTGTTTCAATGGTTTAGTACCTTCCTTCTTCAAGTTGGTTTTCAACGAAGTCGAGTTGATACTTCGATTTTATTCTTCATTCCCCACGAGTCATTCTTGTTCTACTTCTCTATGTGGACGACATAATTTTGACAAGAGATAATCATGGCTTCTTAAACTCCTTCCTCTCTTAGCTTGAACACAAATTTTCTAAGAAGGATTCAGGGGATCTTCATTTCTTTTTGGGAATTGAAGCAATTCGAACTTCGTCTGACCTTATGCTCAATACAAGTATACCCATGATCTTTTAGAACGAGTAGGCATGCTTGATTGCAAACATTGATATACACGCATTGCCTCCAATTCCAAGATGTCTCTCACCGAAGGCATTCCTTTGTCTGACCCTACTAAGTATCAACATCTTATCGGGGCCCTCGAGTATCTCACTCTTACTCGTCCTAAATTATGTTATGGCTATCTTATCTACTTCAAGATCCTCACCATCTAATTTCTTGTCCAATATTCATTCATTGTATAACCTCAGTGTCATTCACATTAGTGCCAATCTAGTACTACATACGCGAACAAAATACATTGAAATCAACTATCACTTTGTTTGTGATTTAGTCGTTAATGGAACTCTTCACGTCAAATTTGTTCACTCGTACACATAGTTGGCTAACATCTTCACCAAAGGATTGCCATCTTCAACATTTTTCCAACATTGTTCCAAACTAGTGCTAAATCCCACCATTAGTTTGTAGTGGAGTAACAGATAACAAAAGATTGTATCTAATATTTAAATTCACTTAGACTCTTCCTTTTGGTTCTAGATTATAGTTTATCTTAAACTTTTAGTTCAATCCATGCTTATCATGAATCAACTACATATATTGTAAGTTATAGTATGTATGAATACTACTATACCCATTGATGGGTAAGTCATTCAATCAACCAATCTTTTGTTCTTTCACATAAGCTTGAACAAGCATTCATAAATGTGTGTTTGTGATATAGTACATGTGTGTGAAATATTTATATGGCATTTGTTCTCATATGTGGTAGGTGCAGAGGCGACGATGCTAATGTCTTATACACTGAATCTCTCATTTGGGGACTAAACATGGAGCAGAGTCGAATCGAAGGTGAGTGTGCTAATTCAAATATATGTATGTATGAATGTAGCCTTAGTGGCAAATGTATGACCTTAGTGGCGGATTTAACCTTAATGGTTGCTATGTATCCTAAATGACATATTATGGCCTTAATAGCCACTATGTAGCCTTAGTGGCAGATATGGCCTTGATGGCGATTATATAGCCTTAGTGGCAGTTATGCATATCTATAATACTTTAAAATACCAGAATACATGAATTTTTTTTTTTTCAACTTTGCCCTCTAAAACTACCACATTGTCATCCTTATCCTTCAAAATTCATATCACACTAAAGATAATCATCACCTCCAATTGCTTCCATTTTCTTCTCATTTTTACCCTTGAGTAATGGTAGCAAACCTATTAGTTCCCTCATCATTAATATATAACAAATTTAGTTTTGAACAATGTAGATTCTTGGACTAAATATACATTTAAATATGGAAATTAGGTATTAATTGAACTTGGACCACTTTCAAATTCTCTATTGTTTGTAGACTCTCCATATTCTATGAAATAATGTTATAACCTATGGAAATAGTGGAAATTGAGGATTGTAGCATACTTTGAGTTGACTATTATTGGAATGAGGGAAAGTTAAGAGTTTTTTTTCCTGCATGGAAGGCTAATTTGGTGTATAGGGTCTGAGCTCTTGGAGGTGAATTAAATTTATTTTTATTTTTTATCATTGGATTGATTTGGTGGAAACTATTGAGTTCTCATAATTTGGAGCTTAATTGGAGAACTGGGTTGAAAAAATTGGCAGACAGCAATGAGTTAAGTGTCATTTGTTATGCTATTAATGAAGCTATGGCTCATTGCTACTGCAACAATTTCTCAACGTTGTGTTGCCAATCTAGATCATGCACTCCATTGTTAGCCATATGAGTTCTTAGATGTTCAAGGAGGAGAGTTGCTTTCACTGGATCTCTAAGTTTGGTCATAACCAGAAAATTGGCGCTCTGCTATTATAGGTTTTTTTCCAGTAAGTATTACTTATGCTCTTATATGTTGTTTATGCTATGTTTCTCATATTTGTGTTGTATGTTTATTCACAACCAGATGATAGTCATGGCAAAAAAACTCATGGGTTGGGATTTTCTCTTGAAAATCCTATTTTTTCAAAATTGGATCCATTGTTTGAATATGTATTGATTTTAGAAAACTTCTTTTTGTTTGTTTGATCTGGTCTAATGAAATTTAAGCACATCAAAAACTGAATTGAGCCAAGCCATAACCAGTGATGTAAAAACATATTTTTTTTATTATAATAAAATTTATACAATATATATGATTTTCCTTGCCATGGATGGGGATATGTCTTTTGTGTTTTTTTTTTTTTTTTTTTGGACAAAGAAAATCAAAGTTCTAGCAATTATAAAATTTAGTAATTTATTTTTCTATACATCCAATGCCTAATTTATCTATGTTGCTAACTTATCTTTATAAAAATTCACCCTACATCAATTCATGTAGGCATTATTTAATTAATGCTTGATTTCTATAAGATCGAATTTCACAAAATCAAAATTACTTGTTGGGAATATTCTACTTTTTCGCCTTAGAACTTCATATCCTACACCGATTCAATTTGTTAACTTTCAAATGCTTAAAAAAATAATTTTAGAATTTTTTTTAGGCCTGGTTGTGGTAGAGATTTGGAATCTGTAAACCCCCACTTATTCATCTTAATATACTTACGTAATTATTTTATATCACTTATATATATACTAGTCATAATCCGTGCCTGAAGGCATAAGATTCTAGAGTTCAAAAAATTGATCCCACTATACTAAATTTAAAGTTAATTCTTTGCTTACATCATTTAAAATTAATTTCTACCTATTATTTTTATTAAAAAATGTAAAAAAAATTCAAAATACATAACTCAATATAATTTTTTAATATGTGTATATTGTTGTGTCTGAAATAAAAATTGAAACTACATTAGTATTTGGACCATAAATTTTTATTCTGATGCCCGATTTATTTGAAATTATTATAGTAAAAACTAGACTTCTAGGGCTATGAAAATTTATTCAACGCAAATTTCATGAATCGGCTTCCAATAAGATCAAAAAATTGAGCCAAAATTCAGGGATAGAGAGTTACCTCTATTGAAATGATGAAGTGTTGTTCGAATGCCAAGCTTGGTTGGACATTTATAGAGAGAATTCACCATTCGAACGCTCCATCAGAATGCACACTAGCCATTTGAACACGCCTTTAAGTTTAGTCCAACCAAATTTTAGAGTTTTGTCTAATTTTGGTCCTATGAATACCCTATGGACGGGTTTTAGGCTACTTTAATCATTATTTCAACCCTAGAAAACTAAAGGGAGTTAGGGAGAAAAAAGAGGGAGAACTTTTGATGGATTAATATGGGAAATCACATCAAAACACGTTAGGATCAAAGTCTACAAGACTTCAGGTAGGAAATTCTTCTTGAGTTCTTACATTGAGATTTAGGGTAAAATTTATGTGTGTTTTGAACTTTCTTGATAATTATATATTAAATAATTGTTCGTTCTTGATTTATTTTCGATTAACATGTGGTTTTAAACTAGATACTTGTCTTGGGTTCAAGGAATATCGTTCCTGAATTTCCAAAATCCTAGTTTTTCCTAAACACCTGTTTTATTTTGAAAGTCCTATTAATTCTTGATTTATAAATTCCTATTATTGGTTAAATTAGGTTGTCAATTAACTATTTTTTCTTGCTCCAACAAATTATAATTTTTGGCAAAACCATAGATTTGGATATCGAAATTGTAAGGATTTTCTTGATTTGATCTCGCGCATATTTTAATTCTATTATTATTGCATATTAAAACTTTGAAAGTAGTGCTACAAGGATTTCGATGAAAATAATGATTGATTGAATATACATTTTAGTAAAATTGGGATTTCTCATCTCTATATAGTCTGAGTGTGACGGACTTGATTGTTGTTTGTTAAATCAACCACTATTGTTCACGTAAGTTCGAGACTGATAGATGGTATACCTTTTCTAGGAAGTATTCGTCAATGTCATGTGATACGGTATACATCCTTCCTAAAGTGGTTTGTGATTTCGCCCAGCGAAGATTGATTGAGATTGTTTGTGTTGTTGTGGGTGAACAAGGTAGGATCGTTGAGTAGATTCTTAAGAAGCAACCAACATACATGAGATACTTGAGATAAATTGAGATGTTGTAATTTAATTATTTACTAATTACCATGGTATTTGAATGTTTATTCCTATCATTGATTTATTGTATTCTGTATACTTGAGATCATTATAACTGTCATTGTTTTACTTTCAAAAGGAATATATGTTATTTTCCAAAAGAGACTTGCCTTCTTTTTATTGTTTTAAAAACTTATTTGGATTTGAGAGGAATTTCCTATGAACTTTTTCTCACCCCATACAACCACATTTACAAATTTTAGCAGAGAAGAGGATATTCAAGTAAATGAGCAGACTGACCTCGAGACTTGAGATGGTCCGTATGTAGATCCTAACGTGGAAGCTTAGAGATATTTATTTTTTTGTTTGGGATATTTTGATGCAACAATGTTTCAGCTAGTTTTAATTATTTCATTGCTAGATACAATTTGGGTTTTGAATTGTAAGTTTGGAGAAGTTTAAGGTTTGATTGTCTTTAGTATTTAGTGTTTAATGGATGGATTATTAGTTTATTGTTTGGATGGTTATTTTTAGTTGCACTCATGGTTTTAATAGTTGATAAATAGTAATGTCTTTTAGGGTGAATTTTTAGGTGTTACTGAATCTAGAAAAAAATGTGCTACAAATGACTTATTTTTTTTGGTTTCACTATGGATAACCCGTGCCTAAAGGCACAGTGCAACCAAAAAAAATTGAACATTGAATTTGAACACGAAATAATCAAAGCACTGAACTCGGACACATACTAAACTGAAATCCTAAACTTGCCCTTTATCACATGTCTGAAGGCACTATACATAGTTCTTAAATACGAAAATATTCAAACAATAAATATAAACATGCATTAAGCTGAAAATCATTTGATTAGTTTTAATGTCATGACTTTAGTGAAATAAAAAGGGTAAAAAATGTGGGTACTCTGTCAAAAACTTTCAATTTTTCGACAGAGTATCATCTGTAAATATGATGCCACAAATATATCACCCTGTCTACAAAACATATATATATTCCATAATCATTGAATTAGTGAAACCATCAACCACAAATCTAAACCAAAATCCACGCACAAAGCTAAACCAAAATATATTCATTGTGAATTTAAAACACTCATAGGGGTAATCCATTGTAACACCTCACCCTCCACATGACATAATATTGTCCGCTTTGAGCCCACTGGCCCTCACGGTTAGGTTTCTCCCAATACCCCTGGGAAAAGGCCTTATGTCATGCAAGGTAAGGGGCTTACTTATAAACCTAGCAACTTTCCTCTCCCTGACTGATGTGGGATACCAGGATCTCATATCCACATCCAAGAGAATAAATTTGTTGAAATGTTCGAAATTTCATTCTAAGGGATTTAACATATTTCCCATTATCAAGTATCTAAAGATTCCAAATTGTGTGTTCGTTAATATTCATTTATTACGAATTGAAGACCAAATGGCATGGAATCCAACCAACCTGAATTTATTGAGACTCAATTCCTGTTGCATTCTCACTGTTAGTTAAAACCCAATCACATAACATGAATGGTCTGTTCCTTCCCATAAATTGTTTAATTTTTAAACATTTTTTTCAGTGCAAAAAACCACAAATCAATTGGAGCAGAAATGGCCCGAATTCAATACAATGCAATAAAAAGCCTATGCAATTGAGCAGTGAAACTACCAGAATTGGGCAGAGAATTGGTAGTTCTTTCGCATGAAGTAGCAGTGACTGTTTGAGACGAATAACTGACTATTTGAGACGAATAACAGAGTCTCCTTTGCAAAGTAGATATTACATGAGTGGTGTTTGGGCTGCATAGATTCCAAACCAAATAAACCCAGAAACCAGGTCAACTGCATGACATATTTGTTCACTAAGTATATAGCAGCAAACCATAGACAATTATGGGAACTAAACAAATAGGCATATTAGTACCCTGTATCATTTAAGCATGAATTAAAATGGCCAACATAAAAAGTCAAACACAACAAAATAAAGAAGCACAACCTGAGTAGCAAGGTAGCTTCATAGAATCCATTCTTGGTCTACGACAACACCAACTAACACAAGTTCTAAATTCTAAATTTCACACAAATCAAGACAAAGGAATGGCAATCAAACAATAAATTGAATAAGCACAACTCGATATAAGAAATTGATGATATGTCTTTATTGTCCATCCAACACACCCATCTATCCATCCATGCATCCATATATATAAACAGGAGGAATAAAACTTGCGGCAACTCTATGCAATGGAAGAAACTTGCAATATCTCTTTTTTGTCAACCCAACACAATAAAGAAAAGTTGAAGCAAAAAAAAATAAGTCGTAATCTAAGTTGAAGTCGCAATAATCTCAAATGCAATTGATACAAATCATTCCCAATTTTAAAGTTGCCATCTAAGTTGAAGCAAAAAAAAAAAAAAAATCAATTGATATTAAATCATTCCCAATTTCAACCAAATAAGTCGTAATTTCAGTTCAAAGAAAAAGTTCATATCTATATAATTCACATCAAGCAATTTATATTTGTATTCGGTCATGAACTATGCTTCTATACCAATAAAAGTCAAAGCAATGAATAAACATTTGTATAAAAAAAACTAAACCTTAAGCAACAAACTAAACTAACAACTAAGTATAAAAAAAATGAGCTCGCCATGCAAAAGCAATGTAGTAATCAACATAACAAAGACAACACAATAAAGAAAATTAGTTGAAGAGCATTTAAAATACTATAAAAATATAAGCGGAACTATATTCAATGCTAGTAATCCCAATTGCCCCATAAATCCTGTAACAATTGCCCCATGATTCCTCTAAAAATAGAATCCCATAAAAATTTCAACCAGTATACACAATTTAAAGTCTAAATGGCTACTAATCAACCCTTAGATTTTTAAAGTCACAATTAAGGACAAATCTAAATGCAACATATGTAACTGATTGCTATATCATAGAGTAACCATATGTAACTGATTGCTTTTAGAGTAACCATATCAAAGATAGCAGTTTGAAATGAAGAGTAACCATATCAGAAGCAACTTTCTCCATCCCTAGTATAGTTGAATAGCAACTGATTACTTTTAGAGAGAGAAGATATGTATCAAAAACATTGAACAGATATGTACCAAAGCACTGAATAAGAAAAAAATTTTAGTTTGAAATGAAAAAGACATATAGAGAAACACAACTCAGTTTGATGAACATACAAATGCAAATAAAAAAAATACCCAAAAACTTCAAACCAAGAGTGTAAATTTCCTCCAAAAAATAAGAAAAATCAAAGAAAAAATTGTTACCTTTGGGGAATGATGACCAATCTCTAATCTTCCAGTGACTGGTAGCATCATCAATAAACAAAATAAATCTGATCAAAACTCTTTACACCCATAAAGAAGCGAAATAAAACTCATATGAAAAAAGACCCATCATTCTTATGTGCAGAATAAGCATCCAAGAAAAATTAGCATATAACATGTGATGAAAGTGTTTTTTTAGCATTCTAAGGAACAAATACGATAATAGACCATTGGTAATCAGGTCAGTTAAGGTATTACAAGATGAACCATTATTTTTAGGTGAAGAATCCAGATCTGTATCAGAACAACAATTTGTATTCCAAATTATCAACCTAACTCAAAAAATCCTTGTCACACATGTATATCAAGCCAACTACAATCCAACCTATCCAGATCCATGACTTCCTATCAGGCATACCCTAATTGTCTTCCCCATGTCCTTGTCACACCATAAATCTTAGATCATGTCACTCCCTCTATAAATAAATGGCTAGGATTATTCTTTGGTCCTCAAGATACCTAAAGCCAACTGTATTGGAGTTTCTTCAACATCATTAGAGCATATCTCTGCTATCAATGTGTAACTTCATACTTCATCGCCAGCATAACAAAGCTAGCTCATTGGAATGAAATTGTGTATCAATGTGTAATGTGTAACTTCATGCTTCCTATTATTTTCCGAAGACTTTTAACACATGGGGATGAAATTAGCCTCATTGGCTTATTCATTGTCTACTTCTACAGCTCAGTCTATTAAAAAATTCAAGCATCAAATTCCCCTACTTCTACAACTCAGTATATTAAAAACTTCATTTTCTTTCCCCAAAACTCTTATTATCAATCCCTCCATGTAATCCACTACAATACCTCCGATGACTGTATTGAGCTTTGCTTTTATAGGAAAACTTATGCAATCCAGTAAAGATAAACATGAAAAGAGAATTAGAAACTAAAAACCCACTAACTGAAAACATTGTGAAAGAAGTGTTCCCCATGCATCCCCACATTTGATGTCATTTTTGCCTCCATCAAACACCATACATTTCAATCACCTGTTACACATAACCGAAATTCATAAAACATCTACAAATAGTTGATGTCCAAAAATCCCGGGCTAACGATTGGAACAAAAAACTTGGGCTGACGGCCACCCACATATGCAACCCCTTACCTTAGAAAGCTGACATTCAACAGAAGGCCACCCACATAAACACACATGTTGCTTGTATATTTATAATAATCGCAGGTCAAGAAAGGTTGAATACCCATACCCCATCCTAGACCCCAACACACATGCACACACACACACATAAAGATTAACACTTCTCGCTAACTTAAACCTCAAACACTACATAATTGCAACTTGACATACAAAAGCGGTTAAATGGCAAATTAAGTAGTTAACAATAAAATATTTACATGTAGATAGAGAGTATATAAAAGCAAAACTCACCAGGGTCGCACTTTTGATAAATTTATCAACTTCTACTATAAATCCACAATGATGTACAATAGAATCACCAAAAAAAAAAAAAGAGGGCCTAACAGTAAACAAAAATAAACACATACACACTACCCATAATTCCAATAACCAAAAAAAAATTGACACCAAACACAGAATGCAACTGAATTACTACATCAAATCAAACCTAATTGCAGCTATGAAATTCATCCCCAGATTCTCTCTTTCAAATTATGCTTTATTGAAATCCAATTGTACCCCAAGGGAATAAGAAAATATTTAATCAATGGTGAACAAAAAAACAGAAAGGCTAACCGGTATAAGACATAGGCAAATCCAACACAAAATATCATTTTAACAAACTATCAATTTCATTAGGGCCGACGACATAATGAGAAAACATAAGATCAATTTAAAATAATATGTTCTTGAAAACATGAAAACTTTACCATAAACCATACCTTTGAAAAAGAAAATTTGCTTTCTAAACATCGCAAAAATTAAGTGTGAGCATTGGAGAGAGAGTGTGGTGGTGGGGGAGGGCATAGAACACGAAACAAGCAAAGAAGGAGAGAAAGGAGGGGGAGGGCGACCCAGATCAAGCAGAGTAGGGGAGGGTGAAATTCAAAATAGAGGCAATCCTCTTCAATTCCCCTATTTTTCTCCACCAAATCCCATAAAATTAAGCACCCACTTCTAATCATATCCTTGCATCCGATCCATGTCGTTTGTTTTATCTATTTAAAATCCAGTTATGGTTTGTTTGGTTCAAGAAAATATCATAATTTTGACATGTTTGTCCAAAAATCTAATAACACCCCGACAAACCCTCAAAATCCAAACTCCCATGGAAAAATATCAACCATTTTCGAAAAAAAGAATAAGTAGAAAAACAATTGAACCAACTGCTAGGCTAATTGAACCAATGAAATATACCAATTGCAAGGCTCCCAGTTTACTTCTGAAAATAAGTGTGTGTGTAGATTTAAAAAATCAAAAAAAAAATGAAATAAGAAGGGAGCAAAAGAGCACATGCTTTGCCAGTGGTTTCGGTGTCATGCTCTGCCAGTGGTGTTAGTGGATGAGTTGTGCAGAGGGGGATTGGGGCAGAAG
>CM042190.1:3490507-3537884 GCA_023539305.1 Ilex asprella | reverse complement strand
GATGTGTATAAGAGACAGAGATAAGACATACTTGGGAGGGGTTAACAACGGTGGTGGTTGTGGTGTTGTTGGAGCATAACACAGAGAGAGAAAAAGAGAGGGTGGGAGTGGGTGGAAAAAAAAGAAGGAACAGAAGGATGACTGGTCTGACAAAAGGGAAAAAAAAAAGAGGTGGATGGATGGAAGGCGACAGAATGGCTTGTTTGACAAGTGAGGTGACAGATGTTAGATTTTCTGAAAAATATTGTGGACTAAAAATGATGAATTTGAGGGGAAATAAGAGGGGATTTAGTGGTCGTTGGATGGAAGAATTAATTATAGATTAACAGTTTAACAGTTAATTCAATGAATATCAACGCACAATCAATTCAAATCCATAAGTTGTCTAAAACAAAAGGATAACTTGTTCACAACCTTATCTTTGATCTTCCAGATGACTTACAGAATGGCTCATCATATTGGTAGCAACACCCAAGGCCTTATTATGCATTGGAGATACCTAGGTTCTTATGTTTGGCAGCCTGTTGAAATCTATTGGAATATCAAACAGTTAAATAGATGGCCGGCATGAATGAGTAAATATATAGGCAGAAAATAATTTTCCTTTCTTTGATTTATTTTGGTGGTTTTGTTATTTTGTATGGACTGGGTGTTGTTTTTGGTAGTTTGTTTTTTTTTCTATTTTTTGATAGTTATTGGGTAACCCAGTTTAACTTTAAGATTATCAATATCAATGAAAAACAATCAAGTTTTCCACCAAAAAGACTATAACTCCAATCAATACACATCGATACAAAAAAACAGCAAATCAGGTGATTAAAGTAAACAACAAATCCAAGAAAAATTCTGATAAGCCAAGATAACAAATCAAAAAATCACAATACCTCAATTTTATCACATAGCCTTACATAAATAATCAAACCACCCATCATATACCGAAGGAATGCATGACTAATGCTATCAACCAAACCATTAATAATGAACCAAATAAACACCAAAAAAAATATTCAAAATTCACTTCTTGATTTTTTTAGTTAATGTCAGTGCTTAAAAGCACTGTGTAACAAAATAAAAATTAATAATTAAAAATGACCATCAGCAAGAGAAAGGTAATGCATATAGTCTATTTTAAGAGACCGAATAAGTTGCTAGACTTGATAAACAAAAATCTTTGGGCAGAATTTTCTTCAAGAATAAGACCCAAAGAATCTAAATACAAAGGCCTATACTAAATTAGAGACCAAAAATTTAAACAGTAGATGAACAATAAAACAAAATAATGCGACTCAATCTCTTTCAGCCCGAATGGCTTAGACTCATTTCTTTCATGGAACAGTGGTGTTTAAACCTATAAATCCATATCAAATGCAATACCTAGACGCAAGATATTGAACAAAATCAAATTACTTTTTCTTAATCACCAAACGAAGTTATATTTTATTCCATCATTAACTCAGACAAATTACACAAACTAACGAATTATAAACAAAAACTCAAATTGAAACACAAACAACAATCATAAATCATATCAAAGACAAACATATCATCCTAATTCAAATTCATTCAAAAATACAAAATTTCTATAATGGTACAATACCATCACAATTATATAAGTTTCCCACAATCATATGTAACTGGTAATTACCTTCGTATTTCAAGAATCACGTTGCAATAATAGGTTGCTAAGCTTTCTATGCTAACCTTCCTAAATGAACTTTTACTAAAAGAGAACACCGGGACAATATCATAAAAGGGAAAAAAAATAGAGAATAGAACATTGAGTCACAGGGTCAATCAATATTTTACTCCATCATTAACTCAGACAAATTACACAAACTAATGAATTACAAACAAAAACTCAAATTGAAACACAACCAACAATCATAAATCATATTAAATAATAACAAAGAAAGAACAATGGTTATAATAGCTTACAATAATGGAAACTAACTGCAAATTTTTCCTTGCTGAGTGCCATGGTTTTTGCCTCTAATACAAAAATGTGGCCTTACGGCTCTTGCAAAACAAAACAAAGGATTTGATTAGAAAATAATTAAACCCCAAAGGAACCCAACTAAATTGTTCCTAAATATTGATAACAAAGAACATGTCAAAATTGGTCACTGAAATGAAAGATAATAAGAAAGACCACTGGTGAAGCAAAGAATATTCAAGAAATTTACTCTGGCAAGCCACTTCTGTTGTTGATGGCACATGGGTAACTTAAAAAAAAAAAATCATAATAAACCTATTTCATCATAACTATAACAACACCCAAATTAAAAATATCCAAATTAAATACAAACATTCAAAAACCCAAATTAAATACAAACATTCAAATACCCAAATTCAAGAAACCCAAACCCAGATTTGTGTGTGATGTTGTGCTGCGTGATTTGTGTGTGTGTGTGTGTGTGTGTGTGATGTCGTGTGCCATAATGTGTGTGTATGTGACTGTCATTGAGTGCTCTGGCTGGGTGGGTGCGTGCGTAGTGAGAGAGGTGAGAGAGAAAGAGGGAGAGAGAGGGAGAGGGAGAGGGAGAGGGAGAAGAGCTTATCTAGGTCGGTGGGTTGGCCGGTAAAGGGTGAGAGGGAATAGAGACGAACTGGCGTTGCTGCTGATGGTGTTGCTGGTGATGTCGATGGCATGGCTTGAGAAAGGTCTGACTGGGTTAGTGCGTGTTGCAGAGAGAGAGAAGAGAAGAGAGAGAGAGAGGAAAAAAAGAAACCAGCAACGAAGCAAAGGCATGGCTGGCTTCAGAGAGGTCTATAAAAAAAAAAGCTCTGACAGATGAAGTGACAGAGGGTAGCTGATTTTGAAAAATATAGTAATGAGTAAAAAGATATGAATTTGGGGGTAAATGAAAGAGTATTAATGGCCGTTTGATGTTGAAGCTGACATTAATTTGAGGACGTTGGATGTTGAAGCCTAGATTAATTTGAAGCCGTCAGATGTTGAAGTCCCGCTCTGTTTTATATTATAGATGCCTCTGTCTACTAGAGTAAAGTTGAATTGATTTTAACTTTGACCTTGCTACATTTCTTCTATGTTGCCACTTGGGTATGCTTTTGTTTCGGGTTTATGTACTGGGCTATTAGTTGTGACTCACCATAGAAAAAAGATTATAGATTGTCCTAATATTCCTTTTTAAATTAGTATGAACACGTAGACATACTATTAAATTCCTATATATTATGATTAAGTGAACTTTATTTTGTTAACACATTTTTTATCTATTTTGTTTTGAGTTTGAAGTTGGAATTACATCCCCCCCCCCAAAGTACGTGTTAAATCAATATATATGCTTATTACTGCTTCAATGTATTGTGATGCCTATGTGCTCAATTTGTGGGGCTACAACTACAAGGAAGGTGCTATTTTGAATGTCAATTCTCTAGAAGTTTGTCTGGCTAAACTTAAGGTCAATGTCATTTACCTCTCGTAAGTAATTTTAGTAGAACTAGCAATGCACGACGTGTGTTGCATGTAAATAAAATTAAATAATATATTTTTTATAGAAAACTTGAATTATATGAGTAATTAAATTAAAGAATAAATTAAGTGCCTAATAATTAATTCGTATTTTAATTATTACTAAATTTAATTATTCATTTATTCTATAAATCTTTAAATAACAAATATGCCATTTGTTTAGGCATCTCTCCAATCCCTTTAGTCATTTGTCGATCTAATTAGATTATAGAATTATTATGTTTTCTTTTGTTAAATAGATTGATTAGATCACATATAATATTATTATATTATTTCATACTAAAAAATAAAATATAATATATATTTGACGGTGTAATTCAAATTGGTAATTACACATGTATAATAATTTAACATATATAGGACTTTACCTTTTTATATCCTATAGAAAATTGCACGTATAGTAATTCAAGAAAATAACTATTTCAAGCATTTAAATGCATCTGAGAATTACCTTGCAATCCCGTAGAGAACAAATGATTTATAAAACTTGTATTTACCTTGCAATGCCGTAGAGAACAAATGATTTATAAAACTTGTATTTTCAATTTAGTCACTTGATGGGATTAGAGATATGTCACATGGGAAGCCTTCAAACATACACATACAATTAATTAAATATCACCCACAATATATCAATGATGATTTCAAATTTTTAGCTGAAATCTGGAAACACAAAGTGCTCATACTCATGAAGAACATAAACTATGGTAGTTAGCCAATTAAAAGATATGATATGCCACTGAGAGAAAGCTTGTGATAATTTGGCATAAAGGTAGTGTCATAACATACATATTACATAAATACATAATGATAAAGATGACAAAACAAAAGGAACTAGAAATATTTGGTTTGGTTAGTGGTTGCAAATGGATAGGGAAAACCTTTGGCTTGGGCTCCAACATGGTGTTGCGTTAGCTGAAATCTGCAAATAATATCTGGTATGTTTTACAAAAATCGATTTATAAGTTTGGCAAGCCAATCAACTTCTTACCGTTTCAGATTTTGTAGTTATGCAACTCCAAGGGTTTTGTAAGAGTTATGCCTCTTTAATTGACAATAACTTATCAGAGATATTTCTGGCCCACTGAAAAATCACAACAAAAAGATATTATTTGATTGTTAACCTGTTTTAAGGATATTATTGTCAATCAAAAATTTTGCACAAGTATTGATATAGATAGATAAATAATATGATATTGAAGGTAGGTTAAATGATGCAATATGACATGATTGTTAATAAAAAAATAATTAGGGTTATAAGTAGTATAGATATATAAATGTTTGTGAATGTAATTAGTTTTAGAAGATCATGGAATATGATAGGTTTATGTATTTAATTTAAAATGTTAAAAGGGTATTGAGGGTAAAAGAGGAAATTAATAGTTTTTCATTGTTAGTCACTTTTATAAGTAGTGTAAATATAGATATAGATATAGATTGTTTATTTAATGTGGTGTTGCAAGTTGATGATGTCATGTAGTTGTTTAACTTAAAATCATAGTTTGGTTGTACACTTGGTTAAGTTTTGATAACTTGAAATTGAATGGGGATTTTGCCACCGTCATTCTTGCGATGTCTTGTGAAAGTGTAACCAATCATAACTGGTTTATTGACAAATTTTCTCACTGGTTGATGTGAAAGGTGGTTCATTGGACTTGTACTCTAATTGGGAGTGTACTTATAACTAAGTAAACCCGTCATTTGGATGTATAAATTTGTACAATACTCATTATAATTTTGTAACGTAAGTTTGAGGGTCAAGAAACAAATTGCTTTCCAAATATACTGGAAAACAATCAATTCCTTGAAACATTGGCTTTAGGTATCCTGAACTTAGTCTTATATCCACATTTTATAATTGTAAGTAAAAATAATTCACGCACAACGCACGTGTTAAACAACTAGTAAATATATATGTATGTACAAGAATGTTTATGTGTGGTGGTTTTCATGGTGGAACTCAATTATATGATTATTGACTTGTGAGTTATATTAGATTTATTGTTGATTATATGAATTGTGTAAATTCACTAAGCCCCCCCTATAAACCCCCACATGTTAAAGTAATGTAATAATAAATTGTTTAGTAATTTAATATATGTAATGGTGTAGAAATGAACCCCATGAGTTATAACCATAGGAAATGCTAATATTGTAAATATTAGTCAAACCTTGGTTTTAGTTCGTGAATATACAAAATAATTTGTAATAAAACTTATATTAACCATGTTTGATGTGCAAATGTATGTTGTATAAGTTTGAGTTGGTTTTGGAAGGGTTTGGAATGGATTGAAAATGAAAAACATAGAATATAGGCAAAACTGGGCAAAACCTTACTGGTACTGTGTTCCAGAACCATTTGGTCCAGTGAGTTAACTATACCGGTACTACCGAAAGAGATCTGACTTTTTAAAGTCGCGATTTGTGGTTCATTTTCGCCTTATAAATACCTAGAGATGCCTCCTTAGCCTTCATTGCACCACTCCTAACCCTAGAAACACTTAGAGAGGAAGAGAGAAGGAGAAAGCACAAGTTCAAAAGGGCAAAAGAAGAGATTTAAGAGTGATTCAAGATTCAAGTCCTAGTTATTCAAGAGCCAAGGTAAAGGTTTTCTTCCATTCTTGTTCATTGATTTAGGGTTATTATATATCTATGTTTTGACTCCTAACTATATGTATTTGCTATGAGTTCTTTATTTCTTAGTTCTCTTACGATTATTACCATGTTTGGCATAAAGTTAGGGTTGTATACCCATGAAATCCCTCTTTTTGTTTGGAAAAACCCTAGTTTTCAAGAGTGATGGGTTTTCCTCTTGAATTCTTCCTTTATTCTTGATTTCAAAACTATAGTGATTTCTGTTGAGTAATAAATGATATTGTTGTGATCTCTTGTATATTTCCTTAATCGGTTATTGGAATTGTTACATGATGAAATTGGGGATTTTTAAAATATACTTGCAATTGAGAATATGTTGGTTTCCTTATTGTATGATTGTTGTGATGGACTTGAATTGCCATCGAGAGATGCCGTAGAGTGTTAGAGGTTAGTCTATCCTAGTGGGGGTGAGATGGTTTCCTAAAACTTGTAGTTGGTTGTCATTTGGTAATGCTACAACTATCGTTCACTAAAGTTCGAACTAGGGTTGGTATATCTTTCCTGGGGAGGAATTCGTCACTGCCATTGTGATGGTAGACGCCCTTTGTAACACCCCGCATTTTCTTTTATATATGTATATAGATATATAGTAAATAATTGTTGTAAAAATGTGGATATGTGTAGTGATGTGTGTTTGAATTTGGTAGATTGGAAAAATAGAGATTTAGAATGTTAGTGGAAATAATAGTTGAAATTTAGTTTTAATAAAGTGAAAATATGAAATTTTAGGTCCTAGAACTTGTATTAAATATGTTTGGTGTAGAAATATGTGTTGGAGAGGTTTGGGATGGATTTGGTTGCCTTAGGAATGGATTGAAAATGGAAAAAGGGATGAACCAGGCTGTGAACAGTGCACATGAACAGTGCACGGGCTGCAACTTCAAGCGCCATTTAGACTTTGATGCAGTCAATGTCTCTCAAAACACAAAACATTAAAGTTGTAGAGATTTTTCTTAGCATTCCACATCATCTTGAATCATCTAAATCGGAGCTCGGATGAGAGAGTTATACCCAGATAACGAAACGATGTCAAAACAGTCCCATTTGGCTTAAACAGTGCACGTGAACAGTGCACTGGCTGTAACTTCAAGCTCGATTTAGACCTTGATTCAGTCAATATCTCTCAAAACTCAAAGAATGAAAGTTGTATATCTCTTTCTTAGAATTCCATAGCATCTTGAATCATCTCAATCAGAGCTCGGATGAGAGAGTTATGCCCAGATAACAAAACGATGTCGAAATAATCCAATTAGCTTCGTTTTGCATTTAACATCTCCATTTGCATCCTCAATAAAAATATAAGAATAATGAGTACATTTACTCTTAAAATAAGTATAAAAGGATTTAAGAAGCACCCTTGATCACCTTTTATTTGCAAACATCGCCAAACTTCATTAATAGCCGGTTCGAATGGGTAAAATATAAACTTTAGTGTTTCGGGTTTACGTTGACTTTGGTTTTGAGGTAAATCATAAAACTAAATGTTTTTAGGTTAAAATAACATTAAAAATGAATCCATAACATCGAAAAACCTTAGGATAGTCATACGTATCAAATTGGAATGTTCAGTGGCAAACCGTAAATTTGGAGACAACCCAAACAGCTAATGAACAGAAAAATTCGGGATTGGTGTATCTTAAAACCTCATTTTCATCCCATTTTCTCCCATTCTACCACTCCACTCTCACTGCAACCCCCTTAGAACCCTATAAGAAGATAAAGGAGAAGAATAAAGGAAGAAAAGAGGTCACTAGAGCTTGGGTTTGGTTTGAAACTTTGGATTCAAGGTAGGGGTTTCTCCCACTCTTGTTCATTGAGGCTAGGGCTATATATATCTATGTGTATATATATATATGTTTTTGACTTTAAATCTTAGATATGTGTTAGAAAATCTTTGGTTCTTGATATTGTTGCAAATATTATCATGTTTAAAACAAGATTATGGTTGGATTGCCATGAAACCTCTATTTCTTGCTTTGAAAACTCTTGCTCTCATGAGAGGTGGATTTTTCTCTCAATGGTCATTTGTTCTTGATTTTTAAAACTTTAGTGCTTTTTGTTGAGTAATAAATGATGTTGTTGTGATCTCTTGTAATTTTCCTTAATTGGTTATTGGAATTGTTACATGATAAATTTGGGGATTTAAAAGATATGCTTGTAAAATGAGAAAATATGAATTTTGATAATTCTTTGAAATTGTTTGTGAATGGAGAATATTCTTAGTTTCCTCATTTGTATGGTTGTTGTGATGGTCTTGGATTGCCATCGAGAGATACCATAGAGTGTTAGAGGTTAGTCTATCCCAGTGGGGGTGAGATGGTTTCCTAACACTTGTAATGAATTGTCATTTGGTAATGTGACCACTATCGTTCACTGGAGTTCAAAAAAGGGATGGTATACTTTTCCTGGGGAGGGACTCGTCACTACCATTGGGATGGCAGACGTTCTTTCCAAAAGTGCTTGTGATTGTGATTGTGATTGTGATTGGTGGATTAGGTATAATCATTGGGTAGATTCATGAGAAGGAATCAACATGCATGGTACAAGGATGAACCAATATACACGGGATGATTGGTTGGATCGTCTTGGCTGGTGCATTGGTATGGGACAATGCATCGGAAGGCGCCCTGCCTAAATGGCTTAAAGTTGAAAATGGTATATTGTTGTAAAATTTATTTTATCCTTTCACTTGATTATTATTACAGCTTAAACTTGAGATCTATTTTAAATGTCATGTTTTTCCTTCAAAATTGATATATGTTATTTACGAAATGAGATCGACTGGTTTTTATCTGTTTTCTAAACCTTGTTTGAGTTTGGGAGAATTTTTCTACAGAGCTTCGTGCTCACCCCCTACCGTTCAATATTTTACAGATTATGGGCCAGAGAAGAAGCTCAGTGCTAACTAGTCAGGCCATGGAGATGCTTCATTAGAGGGGTACTGGGATCCCGAGTGGGACATCTAGAGATGTCATTTATTTTTGTGCTAGACTAGGAACGATTATGTACAAGCATGTAAAGTCCAGTATTTTATTTATTCTACTGCTAAGTTCAAATGTAATTCTTTTGATGTAGTAGCCATGGTTTGGGCTTATTTTTTTGGATAATGTTGTAAATATTTTATGGATCAATGGACCCTGTGAGGTCAATTGTAGTATAATTGTATAGGTTGTATTTTGGGTAGGGCTCCCCGTACAAAGGAGACTCTGCCCGAATTTTGTTAAAATATCAATGCTTGATGATTGAAACTTTCTTATTTATTGAATTATTTAGTGCTCTCATGCAGCGAATGATGTTTAGAATGTAATGCCGTCCAAGGGGGTTTTTGGGGCGTTACACCCTTTCCCGAAGTGATTGTGATGGGTGGACTAGGTAAAATCGTTGGGTCAATTCTTGAGAAACAATTAACGTACATGGCACAGGAATGAACCAATATATATATATATTTATATGAGAACATGGATTAGATTCCATCGGAGCCAGTGCATTGGTGTGGGACAATGCAATAGCAGACGCCTTTCCTAACCATTTGGGAAATGGTTTCTTGTTGAGAAATATTTTTTACTGTTTCCATTTAATTATCACTATTGTGTAAACTTGAGATCTATTTTAAATGTCCCTATTTTCTTTCAAAATTGATATATGATATTTGAAAAACAAGACCGACCGTATTTTATATGTTTTTCTAAACCTTGTTTGAGTTTGGGAGGAATGTTGCTACAGAGATTAGTGCTCACCTCCTACAAATTACATATTTTCAGATTATGTGCTAGAGGAGGAGATTAGAGCTAATGAGCCAGTGCATTGGGAGGCTTCGATAGATGGGAACATGGACCCCGAGACGGATGTGTAGGGTTATATTCCCTTATGTTCTAGATTATTTCTTTTGCTCTAGAATAGGAAATCCTTTTGAAATAAGGTCTATGTTAGTATTTTCTTATTCCGCTGCAAGTTTAATTTTAATTCTTTTGGGAATGTAAATGTCATAGTAGACATATTCTTTTGATATTGTGGCCATAGCTTGGCTTATTCTTTTGGGATGATATTGTCAATTTTATATATATGAAGAATGAAAAATTTTCTAATGGATGGATTTATATAGTGTTCTCATAATGTGAATGGTGATTAGCATGTAATGTTGCCCAGGGTGGTAATTGGGGAGTTACAAATTTTGGTATTAGAGCTTAGACTTTAGGTCTTACATGGGAGCTTTAGGTTATTGATTACCACTATAGAGGTAGGATTAGGTTGAATGAAATAGTGATCTAAATTGTGTATGCGTCTTATACTTTAGATTTGAGTGATGGTTATGATGTCTTGCACATCAAAGAACTAAATTATAAATTGATGTGCAGGATGGACGGAGGACGAGGACGTGGACGCGGGGGTGGTCGTGGCAGTTAAGCAACTCCAGCACCACCACCACCACTTCCCGATGCCATTAATGGCATTTATCTGTGTTTGAGGGAGCTCACCACTCTAGTACAACACTAGAATGGGAACAACCATAACGGTAGTGCACATCCACTAGCCCAAGTACCCGACAACTGAGAAAAGACTAGGAGAATGGTAGTTCCCCGAGAGTTTTTGAGACAACGTCTGCCTAATTTCCAAGGGAGCTTTAACCCTTTGGATGCGGATAGATGGATCCTCCTAGTAAAAAAGATTTGCGATGACATGGGAGTTGCAGAGGACTTGCGGGTTGGCTTAGCTATCTACCTGTACAAGGGAAAGGCCGACCACTGGTGAGATTCAGTGAAACGAAGGAGGAACACCGATGCACTTACTTTGGAGGATTTTGATCAAATCTTCCAAGACAAGTATTTTCCTGAATCGGTTCGAAACAAGATGAGTGCAGATTTACTTGCACTAAGACTGGGTAGCATAATGGTGGCCGAATATGAGAGGAGGTTTGACGAATTGTCCCGTTATGCTATAGAGTTCATTTCTAGCGAGGCCAAGAAAGCCGAACGATTTGAGTAGGGCTTGAGGCCTGCAATTAGGGAGAAGCTTATGGCTCTCAAGATTCGAGACTATAGGGATCTTGTCGACCAAGCTGTACTGGTGGAGAGAGATATAGAGGACAACCAGCGACGACAGAGCTCAGCGAGAGGAGGTCCGATCAGGACGGGCCCTAGCACCAGTGGGGTACAGAGAGCGATACTTTGTACAACATACATTTTGGTCCCAAATATAGTTAATACAAGTTCTATTGCACACCCTTGCATAATTTTACATGCCAAAATGGAATTCAACTAAGAGTTTTACAAAACTTAATTCAAAAGCCACAACTCGACTTTTCTTCAACCAGGAGGCCCCGAATGTAAGCCATCCGCCGGAACATGTCCCATACCTGAAACTGTTTCCCATATCGGGTGAGCCAACGCCCAGTAGAGAAAGTCCTACAAAGGTTACTCACCCCCTAGATGCACATGCTCATGTAGCAATCACATGCAACACATAACCAAACATTAACACACAAACATGCATTCTATATTGGAATGCAACTATGCTATGTTATGGAATGAGGTGACACTCACTCATGCATTTCAACCCGAGTCCTCACCGACTCTCACAACACCATGCAACACCCAAAGTGTAATGCAACCCGTCTATCGACGGAAAAATCCTTCTAATGATCATTTTGAATAACAAATCATTTGTTTTAAAAAACCCGATCATTATTGGGAATCTACCCATTGAATGGGTGTTTTTATAACAAAATCTTGTGCTTTCTTTGGGCAACGGATTCTCAGAATTACACCGCCGGCTCCGTGGGCCATGCCACTTTTCTAGAATTTCACCTCAGGGGAGTGGCTGAACCAAGTGGTTTGGGGTTTTTCACCCGAGGAAGTCGCCATGCCCCTTCTTGCTATACCCAACACAAATTTTTCCTTATGCCAAGCAACCATACAACTCAAAAAGGATTCGTCGATCCACTTTCTCCCGAGTCCACACATCAAGCACCATACCAGGTGTTGATTATATCCATGCATCTCCCACACACCAACACTCATGCAATTGTCCCATGAATGTGATGCCATGAACATGCTCAATGTACAATGGTGCAAAATGAGCAATATATCCACATACCATGGAATTTAGATCATAGGCATATAAATTCCATACATTATCATCATAAACAATATATCAATGAGCATATGTCAACACACCAATAACACATTTCAACATGTTATTCCAATGACCTCAAACAAATTATCTAGACAACCAACCAAGGCATATTATCAAACACCTCATAGGCACTAACATATGATCACACATTATGCCCAAATAAATCATTTAAACATCCAAGGCATTTCATCAATATCACCAAGTTATATAGTGAATCACATATAACTTCCACACATCACAATTTAGCTAGCAACAAGCCTAAGCTAATTTCATGCTCACCTTTTCATTCTCATAACCATAAACACATATATACATCATTATACATGCATATATATATATATATACCCTTAACCTAGTTACACATAAGGTAGAATAATCTAAAGTAGGAATAACCCCTACCTCTTGGAGGGTGAGAAAAACCCATAGGAAGCTCCCAAGACCCGAAAGCCCAACTCGAATCTTGATTCTCCTAACTCTTGACTTTTCACCTTCAGTGAAATTGGTTGTTTTTGGTACCCACGCGTAGCCCTAGTCGCGTAGATTACTTCTCCCTTCTAGCCTGACGGAATCTGAGCGACGGAAGTCGAAGAAATCGCCGGAGAAAGCTTGAAGAAAATCCCTTTTCTCTCTCTTTCCCTTCCTCTCTCTTTCTCACGTTGAGCGGCTGAAATGGGTGTGGAGGAGTCTGATTTTTTCAGACTTTTAACCCCTTTTTATATTTTTAAACACTTGGCCCACAATTGGCCACATGTCCCTTTTAATTCTGGGTCCGTTTTAATCCCGAAACGATTAAATTTCGCTCCGGTTCAAGTTCAAAATATTTCTTATGCACTCTAATTAAATTAATTTCAAATTTCCCATCTTTTGACCAAATTTTCGTTTTTGGGGTCACCCGAGACCCGACCGTTTCGTAAAACGTAAAAATCCAACTATCTCGGAATTCGATGAAATTTTACATGTCCACTAGATTTCGCGAGACGAATTCAACGGCGAAGTCCGTTTCGTCATCTGAGCTCTAGAAAAATTCAGGTTCGCAACATATTCCGTGGTGACAATTTACTATTATTTTTTTTCCTTTGTTATAAACAGTTCACATTTTCCGGGGTTTCACAGGTTTCCCTTGGCTTTGCCAACTAAATGATTTAGCTACTCATGCTTGAAATGAAAATGACAATGTAATGATAGTGCATTGTAGAGATATGAAGTTCAAAAGCTACTAAATGCAAGAAATCATCCACAAAAAGTAAATGCATTCAAACCTATTTTATAGCTAAGAAAATGAAGAACATTTTTACATTGATGGTGAATGCTTAAAGAGAGCATTAAGTATCATTGAACTAGAAGGAGAATAACATTAATGACCTTAAAATGAAGTTCCAAGCATCCTTACAGAAGACTACAAGACAACGTAATGAAGGAAATGCAAAAATCTGAACTTTTTCTCACTAGGCACTATTCATCTTCTTCCTCACTCTTTCTCTCTCTATATTCTATCTCCCCCTTTGCTGAATGCTAGTTTCATCCTCTCCCATTCCCCTCAAACGTGCATCAGAGATGCCCCCAACTTGCTTGATGCGATTTCCAACATAGGCCCCTTAAATTCAGGTGGGCTAGTGCAGGTTGTGCAGGCTTTGTCCTTACACTCAGCAACCTCTCTCTCCTCTTTCCTAATTTATTATCTACCTTCCAAAATTCCAAGAAGAAGTACATGAGGAGATGTTCTATGGGCTGGATGTATCAGAGAAGCATGGAAAATCTGTTGGTGGGGCCCTCAAGATAGCAGAACAGTTGATGTAAAATCTGGGTTTGTCAAGCGAAGCGTACCAGTACGGTTTGCTCCAGTAGCCTCAATGTACCGGTACGCGTACCGGTACGATTTGGCTTCTTTTTTCTATTTTCCGAATTTTTTCTTCTCATTAGCTATCCCCTTGATCTCTTTTTATCCCCATTCAAATCAAGTGACATAGGAGAGCCTTCAAAAGCCATATTCAACCCTTTTCAACTGCAAACACGAATTATTAATATTAAGACTTCGATTGACATAACTTATAATATTTGATCACTAAAAACACTCAAGGAAAGATGATTAGCACAAACAAATCATAAAATTTTTTGTGCTAATCACACACCCAACTTGGGTTTTGCTAGTCCCTTAGCAAAATTTAATTTCAACACAACATAGTGCAACTGGCAAATGGTAATTCACATGCAAATTATCCAGAATTGAACATCCAAAATAAAAAATAAAAAATCCAAAATCGCAATGCAATTAGCAAAATAAACATGGGCAAAATGGGGAAGAACTGTGATATTTCATTAATGTGTTCAAAAGTTGGAGTACATAGAGTCACATATCAAAAAGAGACAAAATTGGCCCACTCTCTAGAGATTTTTCTACTAGGCCAATGACTTTATCCTAATCAAGTACAACCCAACCTAAAAGAAAAAAATAAAAACTACACACCCCTACTCCCCTTCTTCATCACTGTCATCATCCTCATCATCCTCATTCTCACCCTCCTCATTCTTATCTGAGTCATCATCATCACCCTCCTCCTCTTCATCACCTACTTTCACCTCTATGGAAGAGGAGGGTATAGGTCTAGAAGGAGCATCAACATGTGGTGGGGGTCCTCCTGGGATAGGCCTCCCAGGGAAAGTGTGCATGCACAGTTCCTTCATCATCGCCGCCAAACCCTGCATGGTAGCCTCTAGTGAATCCATACGCTAGTCCATTGAGCGTACTGGTGCAGCTGTGGCCTAGCAGATGAAGATGCCCCGGGGGCCTCAGAACCCACCCCTGTAGTCTTGACTCTCTTCCCTTGGCTTATAGCCTTTCTTTTCTTCGTACTGGTCCTGCCAATGGCACCAATTTTTTGGGGCATATGCTTGTCGATCGCATAAGCTTTCACTTTGAAGTGCCTCCACAATCGGGTCACCAAGTTCCCAAATGGAAGTTTGATCATAAGCTTTTGTGTCTCCAAAAAATCTTTGATTTCTTGCCAAATGAGGAGGGCGAAGTCAATTTTTTTTCTAGACGTGACTGCATCCACAAGGTTCAACTTCTCTACGTTGGGCTTATTCTCCAGACCCCTTGGTGATAAATTACAATGAAGTAGCTTGTTTATCAACCCATATGTAGGTTTCAACTTCCCACTTTGCACATTTCCCTTAAAGGTGTTGGGGTCCTCATACATCAGTTCGACCAGTTTAGTCATCTTTTTGGGTCGAGGAACATTGTCAGGGTAGACAGGTGAATCGTCCGATGGCCTTTTGTAATCCCCCAGGAGTTTAGCAATGATGCTGGGGGTCACCACAAGCTTTTTTCCCCGAATATTAGTTTTCAACACTTCAACATTATCCACCTCAGCAACCCTAAGTGTTTGGTAAAATTCTCTACACAATGACAAATTGTACCCATAAACAGGCTCAAGCCAAAATTGAATACTTTGTGCTCTAATGATTTGGACTTCCTCGTTCCTTGGGATGACAGAAATGGGGTCATGGTACAGTTCACAAGTGACCCCCTTTTCTTGGATCAGTCGATCCCTAGCCTCATTTTTTGCCTTCTTCCTCAGTTCACTCCTATCGGCACTTGACCCTTCTCCACTCCTCTTTCGACCTCCAGGGATTTCGGGTGGAAGAGATTCTCGGCCTGTGTTTTTGGTCAGGGCCATGCATAACAACAGTGCTCCTATTGTAAAGAATTCAGAATGATCGAGAGAAGACCCCCAATCGGTTCTTTGGCTTCAAGACAACCCTTTAACAATCGAGCCATTAAAATTCCTTAGAGACAATGGGGAGAATTTTAAGGGTTTGAGGAGAATCGGCACCTAGGGTTCCAGATTCTTAGATTTCATCAATTTAAGGCTTACAAATGAAAGGGGTTTATGGATTTTAAAGGGGGAAGAAAGGATTTGGGTTTTGGGGTATTTCCGAGTGAGAGGGAGAGAGTTAGGGCAAGAAATGATAACGAGGAGTGAGGGTTTAAGTTGAACAATTCGATTAAAATCCTGACTTTTGGCGTATTAGACGTATCGGTACGCGTATCGGTACGGCAAACTCCAGTAGGGTAAGCGTACCGATACGATTTGGTTGCAATTTGCAATTTCCTCTGCTAATCAACCCATCACTACCCCATTCCATTCTAGGACTCCCCCTTTTGCTTCCTAATACTCTCTTTATAACCTCTACACCCTAAACGTGTACTCCACTTAACATCACCAATTTTAGCCATCATGCCAGATTCATTAATGAAATAGCTATGCGATTTAAAATTTTTATACATTCAAAATACAAGGAATGGATTTCTATTATTAATCATCAACATGAACATCTAAGATACACATCATTGAATTCCTAATCGAGGCATTCCTCAGTCATGTCAAATATCAAAAGCATGAGCCATATTTCTCCATTCCAAAAGCATGAGTTATTTAACACATTTCTCAAATGACTGAACTAAACCTAATGAGTCCAGATTTTACTAAGCTAAGGCCCAATCCGAACGGAGTCGAAGAAGCCCATAGAAGAGCCCAAAAGACCCATGTAGTTGGGCCAACCGAGTGGCGATCATCAAGGAAAATGGAGGAAGGGACCGAGACCACATGAGGCAGCAAGGGGCACCGCCAAAGGCCCCTAGGGCGCCGCCCAGGCCCCTAGGATGCCCAGCTCCATGCTCGACCTTCTCTATGTCCTCCTTACGACGTCTCCTCCTCGAGTTCTTGGTTCATTCAATGCAACCTCCTCATGCCTCAATGTAATACTAAACTCAATACAAGTCCAAAACTACTTCGAAGCAAGTCCAAGCTCAAGGTCCGAGATCAAGACCAATCCAACTCACACCTATCCTCCGAGAAGTACAAGGAAGAGAAAGGCGAGCTATGAAACTAAATGGGTTACTCGGAAGCCAAGAGAAGGAGGAGCTGAACGGCGAGGTGAGGACACCCCATGGGGCGCCGCCCACTCCCCTCCAACTGGGCGCCGCCTATAGGAGGCCAAGTGGGCACCTCCCACTTTAGCCCTCTCCTATCCTCTCCTTTTCTTCTCCAAGTCTCCTCCTTACTTCAAAACTCAAGTCCAAGGCTAAGCATGAGCACACTCTGCACCAGAGTAACATCCGAGCAGATGGGAGCACGTGGCGGAAGGCTCAAGATACAAAGATCTTCGACCGTAATCCTACCTTCCAAAGAAGTCTACTCCTACCATAACTCTACTTACCAAAGAGGCTCACTCCTACCATGTTTGTACTTACCAAATTGACGGGAGACATCTCCCTCACGTCACCGCCTTACCGCCTTGGTGAGCCTATATAATGTAAGCCCTCACTGTATAAAGGGCACAATGACTCTTGAGACACATAGACGACACTAGTTACACTCAGCAAGCTCTCTAAGCTCTCTACACTCTCTCTCTAGACTCATTGTAAACTCTCCGAAGTACCCCCATTGATCAATAAAATGTCTAAGGCCACCGTCGCCATTCGAAGAGTGAACGTAGGTCATCTGAGACTGAACTATTATAAATCTCCAATGTTGACCTATATTTACTGTTTTGCCACTAATTGCCATTGATTGCTCATTAACCACTCTAGTGACTGTTGATCTCGCAAAAAGATGATTTTGTGCATCATCAGCTTGGCGCCGTCTGTGGGAACCGACGTAGTCTTCCTACCTTTCTCGCAATCCATGGCAATCACCACCAGATTGAGGTCTCATCAACCTGGAGACCACAACCCCGTGCACTGGGAGGAGGCTCCACCTAACAACCCTGTGCACCAGGAGGAGGCTCCGCCTCCCCTCGCACCCGAAAGACCCTCTGTTACGGCGACTCCCGCCGTTGGGTCACAACAACAACTCCTACAGACCATGCAACTGCTGGTGAACCAAAACCAGCAGATCATCCAGTTGATGCTCTCTCAAGGAGGAGTCACCCATCACCCTGTTGGAGGAGTCCAACTCCCTCCGATGGGAGAGGAACCATTGCCTGTCCTATCCGGATGCCAGGTCCCTCATCGGAATGCTTCAGCACCACGCCAGGGAGTCCCTCGTCAACCGATCCCACCTCACCGCGCAGGGAGCTTACGTGTTCACCCTTCGCACGTACCTGCACATGAGGACGAGGGAGAGAGTCAGTATGGAGACCATGAAAGCCAGTACCATCATCAAGATGTCCCTAATCAGTGGGACGAGAAGATTAAGGAGGTGCAAAACCAACTCGGTGACGCCCTCAATGCCATCAAGGCATAAGCGCGGACACCTGTGGATTACCTGGTAAGACGCACTGACACACCTTTCACTGCTGATATTGTCAACTACCCACTCCCTTCGAAATTCAAAATGCCCAACATCGACACCTTCGATGGCAATAGAGATCCCCTTGACCATCTGGACACCTACAAGTCCCTCATGCAACTCCATAATGTGCCTGAAGAGATCATGTGCCGAGCATTCCCCACCACCTTGAAGGGGTCCGCTCGTCAATGGTTCTCCAAGCTCAGGCCTTCCTCCGTCTGTTCTTTCGAGGAGCTAAGTAGGTCCTTTGTCTCCCACATCATTGGGGGACGCCGCCATCAAAAGCTAGTGACCCACCTGCTCACCATTAAGCAGGATAGGGATGAAAGCTTTCATGACTACCTTGCTTGCTTCAATGAGGAGGTGCTCCAGATCGATGAGTCGGATGGCAAGGTAGCCATGGCTGCTTTTATCGCCGGCCTCCGAACATCCAGTTTTATGTTCTCAGTCATCAAGAAGCTGCCCTCTGGCATGCCCGAGCTACTGGCCAGGGCGCAAAAATATATGAACGCCGAGGACATCGCCAAAGCGCGTAGAGGTGAGTCTTCCCGAGGGGAGAAGAGGAAAGACAGCCGAGAAAATCAAAGGGATGCTGAGAACAAGAAGAAGAAAGCAGAAAGGGTCCCCGTAAAGGACTGCCTCGGACCACTACCTCTGAGGGATTGACAGCCATTCACTCCACTTAATGCATCAGTGGAACACATCCTACTCCAGATACAGGATGACCCAGCCATCCGTTGGCCCGGAAAGATGAAATCTGATCCCAAGCGTAGGAATTCCAGTAAGTATTGTCGTTTCCACTGCGACCATGGACATGACATAGATGACTGCTTCCAGCTAAAAAGGCAGATCGAGGAACTCATCCAGCGGGGTCATCTCAGACAGTATGTAGCTAGTCGAGGACCAGCACCTCCGCAAGAAGAACGAGAGCACCAGCCTCCCCTCGGTGAGATTCATACCATCGCCGGAGGGTTAGGAGGCGGAGGTGACTCTAACTCCGCCAGAAAGGCGCACGCCCGTAGAGCCAGACAAGCGGAGTCTCATGACTCTCGCCCGACGAAGACCCCACGATAGGGGGAGGAGGAGGTCATTACCTTCTCAGACAGAGACCTTGCAGGAGTCCAAGTCCCTCACGATAATCCTTTAGTGTTGACCCTAATGGTGGCTAACTACCAAGTCAGGAGGATCCTAGTCGACACTGGGAGCTCAGCCGACATCCTGTTCATCATGGCCTATGACAGCCTTCACCTTGGCAAGGAGAGGCTACAGCCGGTTAGGACCCCCTTGGTTGGTTTCTCAGGAGAAAGAGTTCAGCCGTTAGGATCCATCACCCTACCCGTCACAGTAAGGACTGCTCCAAGGATTCCTACCATAATGGTAAATTTCCTTGTACTCGATTGCCCTTCTGCTTATAATGTGATTCTTGGGCGTCCTGCCCTCAATGCCTTAAGGGTAGTGCCCTCCACTTACCACCTACTCCTCTATTTTCCAACTTTCAATGGGATTGGAGAGATAAGAGGAGATCAGGTCTCAGCCAGAGAGTGCTACGTAGCCTCAATGAGGGCTAGAAGACCGCACGAGACTCTACAAGTTGAAGTGTTTGATTCTAGGGATGACAACACCATGGAAAGGGGTGAACCAGCAGAAGAACTCCAATCAGTGATACTAGATGACACCCTTCCAGTGAGGAAGGTCTACTTAGGCTCCTCACTCTCCCAGGAGCTGACATTTGCCTTGGTAGACTTCCTCAGGAGAAACACAGACGTCTTCGCTTGGTCCCGTGAGGACTTGGAGGGAATTGACCCCGAGGTGGCCTCCCACCGACTCAACGTTGACCCAGATGCAAGCCCGTTCGCTAGAAGTTTAGGAGTGTGAGCACTGAAAGGGGACAAGCCATGGAGGAGGAAGTAGACAAGCTCTTGACTAACGGGCCTGTAAGGGAGGTAGCCTACCCAGGCTGACTATCCAAAGTGGCAATGGTGACAAAGGCCAATGGAAAGTGGCGCCTCTGCGTGGACTTCACAGAGCTCAACAAGGCCTGCCCCAAAGACAGTTACCCTCTCCCTCGCATCGACCTGCTCATCGACGCCACTGCGGGGCACGAGCTCCTGAGCTTCCTTGAAGCCTACTCCGGTTACAACCTAATCAGCATGTTCCCCCCAAACCAAGAGAAGACTTCGTTCATCACCCCTAGAGGCACTTACTGCTACAGGGTGATGCCATTCGGACTTAAGAACGCCGGAGCCACATACCAGCGCCTCTTCAACAAGATGTTCGAGGCCCAGATTGGGAAGACCATGGAAACATACGTGGATGATATGTTGGTGAAGAGTGTAGTAGCCACAGATCACATCGCACACCTACAAAAAACTTTTGATGTGTTGATAGCCTACAAGATGAAGCTGAACCTGGAGAAGTGCGCTTTCGGAGTCAGCTCAGGAAAATCTTGGGCTTCATGGTTCACAGAAGGGGTATTGAAGCCAACCCGGATAAAATCAAAGCAATTTTGGAGATGAGGTCTCCTACCTCAACCAAGGAAGTCCAACGACTCAATGGGAGAATACCTGCACTCAACAGGTTCATTTCTAGGTCTGCTGACAAGTGTCTTCCTTTCTTTAAAATCCTTCGTTGGTCCTTCCAGTGGGGTCCAGACGCTGAGGAGGCTTTCCAAAAGCTAAAAGCCTACCTTGCCGCCCCACCGTTGCTCTCTCGGGCCACACCAGGAGAGGTCCTCTACCTTTACCGCTCGACCTTGCCCTCCGCTGTCAGCTCTGTCCTCATCAGAGAGGATGGAGGAATCCAAAAGCCAATATACTATGTGAGCAGGTCATATCGAGGAGCAGAGGTCAGATACTCGGAGTTGGAAAAATTGGCTTTTGCCCTTGTCACAACAGCACGACGCCTACGCCATTATTTTCAGAGCCACACTATCATGGTGGTCACGAACCAGCCACTCAAAAGAATTTTGGAAAAGCCTGATGTCTCCGGCAGACTACTCAAATGGGCTGTAGAATTGAGCGAGTTCGATGTGCAGTACCAACTTAGGTCTGCCATCAAAGCACAGGCACTAGCAGACTTTGTGGTTGAGACTACACCACCACTAGAGTCCAAAGGGGAAGTAGCAGGCGCCCTAATGCCCATATCCACTTGCTCAGTGCACACTAACTCCTACCAACTGAAGGCTATATCAGACGCTGCAGGAGTGATTATTGGGAAAGATCCGGAGTCAGAGCCACATGCAGGGCACCCCTGGGCGCCGCCCATGCCTATGGCGCAGTCCACCCGCTGCCCACTTGTCCAAGGGCGCCTCCCACCCTTCCTTGGGCATTACCTGCTCAGCCTTTTTCACTTCCTCACTCTCCCTTCTCTTCAGACGTCACCCCCAACATCCATTCTGCCATGTTGGAAGTTATATGTTGATGGGTCCTCTACCAACGAGGGCGGAGGAGCAGGACTCGTACTCATCAGCCCTCATGGCACCCTATTAAAGTACGCTGTCTCCCTCCATTTCACCACCTCGAATAATCAAGCAGAATATGAGACCCTTTTGTCGGGCCTAAGGTTAGCCCTGGAGATGGAAGCACTCAACTTCACGGCCTATAGCGACTCTCAACTCATAGTCAATCAAGTGAGAGGAAACTTTGAGGCCAAGGAAGAAAGGATGCAGGAATAACTCTCGGTGGTCCAAGACCTCCTCAAGAAGTTTGTCTATTTTGAGATCAACCATGTACCACGAGAGGAGAACACTATGGCAGATGCATTTGCCAAATTCGCCTCTCCCAATATACTTATGGGCCCAGTATTAACGGGTCACCAGTTCGAACCAAGCACCTCCAAGCTAGAGGAAAGCAGGGTTCACTGCGTGTCGTCCGAGCCCAATTGGATGACCCCCATAAGAGTTTACCTAGAGGAAGGCACCCTCCCAGACAACCTAGTGGAAGCCAAAAAGTTAAGGATGAGAGCATCCAGGTACGTCACCCTACAGAACATTCTCTATAAGAAGGGTCACTCTCTCCCTCTACTCCGCTGTCTCACACAGGAAGAAGCAGACTATGTCATGAGGGAGATACATGAGGGAATATGTGGGAACCACTTAGGAGGACGAGCCTTGGCTCACAAAGCAGTCAGACAAGGGTACTACTGGCCCACCATGATCCTAGATGCTCGAGACTTCGTCAGGAGGTGCGATAAGTGCCAATGTTTTGCAACTGTGTCAAGACAGCCGCCTGAGGAGCTCAACACCATCCAAAGCCCATGGCCTTTCTCCATGCAGGGGATTGACATCCTAGGTCCCCTTCTTGTGAGTCAAGGTCAATGTAAGTTTGTAGTCATCGCCATAAAATACTTCACCAAGTGGGCCGAGGCCGAAGCCTTAGCCAGGATAACGGACCAGAAGGTAAAGGATTTCATATGGAGGAGTCTTGTCTGTCGCTTTGGAATACCACAGGCCATCATAAGTAACAATGCCAAGCAATTTGATAACAAACTTCTCAACAGCTTCTGTGCGGACCTCGAAATCAAACAGCCTCACTCTAGCCCTGCCCATCCTCAGGTAAATGGGCAAGCAGAGGTCACTGTCAGGGCCATACTCTGAAATTTGAAAGTCAGACTCGAAGCCACCAAAGGGAAGTGGGTGGACGAGCTTCCAGGAGTATTATGCGCCTATCGAACGACACCAAGAGGCCCCACAGGCGAGACACCATTCTCCCTATCCTATGGAACATAGGCCGTGATACCCGTTGAAATCGGGGTACACTCCCTTAGGGTGCAAAATCATGACCCTACAAACAATGAAAAAGGCCTCCGCATCAACCTCGACTTGGTGGAGGAGGAAAGGGAGATAGCCATGCTCAAGAATGCAGAGTACAAGTGTCGCATGACCAAGTACTATAACTTGAGGGTGAGGCCTCATGCCTTCTTACCTGGAGACTTGGTCCTCAAGAAGGTCATCTTATCCACCAAAGACTCCCAGGAGGGGAAGTTGGGACCCAACTGGGAAGGACCTTACACGGTCACAGAAGTGGTAAGACTAGGTACCTACAAAATCCAAAATTTTGAAGGCAAGGTCCTGGCTCACCCATGGAACGCAGAACACCTAAAGAAGTACTACCAGTAGCTGGGGGCAGTAAGTCTCGAGTCGGTGTCCACTATCTAGTTTATTTTTGCTATTTACATTGGTTGTCAAGTTTTATGTCATTTTTTCCTTTAAATATCACGTATTTACTTTGAATTATGAAATAAGATTTCTCAATATTTTCTTAAAAAAAGAGTTCTATTTCATTCAAGTCATGAGACTCTTACAAAAGAAAATTTTCATTCAAAGTCCGTAAACTGGACCTTTTACAAAAGGAAGACATCATGCAAACAAAAAGTACAAGGACACCACTCTCAATGACTCTCACTATCTCCACTCATATAGTCCTCATCATCGGACTCAAAATCCTCCTGAGGCTTGAGCTCAGAAAGATCAACATAAGGGTATGCTACAGAGGCCTTCCTCTTGAGCTCCTCGTAGCCGTCAATGAAGGCACTGGCCCTAGCCCTATCAACAGCATCCCTCTGAGTCTTCGCACTAGTATCTCTCTCAACTGAATCTCTCCTTTGCCACCTCCACGTCATGCAGTATAGACCCTGAGGTGTTCTCCAGGGAACGACACCTAGACGGACCCTCTGTCCCAACGGATTGTGGCGCCGGTACCTCAGCCCTACAGCGGTGCCAGAATCGTGTCTCGGGGAAGGGGGGACATAGATCGAAGGAGAAGGTGGAACATCATCAAACTCAGTCGGTATAGAACTCGCTGGGTCAACCAGCCCCGGTCGAGAAGAACAGGGGGCGCTAGACTTCGCCCTCTTAGAAGGAGGAGTATGTATGGGCGCCACCTTAGAGGCAAGGACCTCATCCACTACGGACCTGTCAATGGGAAGACCTACAAAGACCAAGTAAGTCAGAAAGCCTACTACAAAGCACCTAACGAAGACTACTGGTACATAAGCACATTTCTTTTGGGGCTTGGAAGAGATGCCGGCGGACGACATAATCTCAGCAAAGTCCTTAACTGGGTTGCTACGAACCATATCAAGCAGCCTCGTCTGGACAGGAGTTAGAGCCGGTAAGACTGCAAAAGATCACCTACTATGAAGAACCAACACATAAGGATGAAGAGTACAAATTAAAGACAAAAATTCTTACCTTGTTTAGTCTGAGGGACTACATCTCATCGAGAAGGTACACGATCACGGTCGGACTCGGAAGCCCACTCGTCACCAACGAAGAAGAACCTCCTCTTCCACTTGTGGAGATTGGACGTAAGCCCCTCAATGAGTCTGCTTGACCTTGGGGTAAAGCGGTACCACCCCCCATGAGGGGTAGGGTTCTTCGACAGTGTGTACGTCGCCAGAAACTCCTCAAACGATGGAGGAACGTTAACACCATGCACCAACCGCCATAGTGCAAAGAATGCAGAAATAACCATCCAGCCATTAGGAGACAATCTCCTTGGGACCAATGAAAAGTGCGCTAGCACCTGAAAAATAGGTCCGGGGATGGGGAACCGCAGACCCGCCTCCAACATCCCTTCATAAACAACAATCTCACCCAAAGAATCGCAGCAGGCGGGCTCATTGGCCTCAGCATAACGATAAGTCACACAAGGCGGGATATGATATAGAGAAGCTATCTCAGCAATTTCAGCATCACACTTATACAAGCTGAATATAGAGAGTACCTTGGAGATGTTGCATCCTCCAACGCCTGGGCCTTCATCGAGGTCCCCAACGACCTCCGTCCCACCTGGGTAACATGCACAAGAGCAAGTTCAGAACCTAGCTAAGACAAGGTAAAAACAATACCAAAGAAAGAGTAAAAAGAATACCAAGAGACATACCTCGCAGCACCATGTCCTCCAAGTCATCAGTCAACTGCAGCACAACGCTTGGGTTATCGCCTGAAGGACCCGGGATACTGATTGAATGTTAAACCTAATCTCAACTAACCCCTAATTACTCTCCCTCAAATGATGCAATGTATGGCCGGGGGAGAAAGATTTCTTCCCCTAGGGATAGTGTCAAAAGAAAGGGCAATGAGGCAAGGGAAATGGAATGATGTATATAAGATGTGTGTGCACAAAAATGCTCCCCAATCGCAAGGAGACTTTCGTGTGTCATATGTTACTTGAAAGATTATTCTAAGGTCGTATCCACAGGGAAGGAAGTGAGTCAAGTTTGAAGTGATTTGGAGGAAAACGGAAATGTAAAGTATTTTGTCTTGAGATTTGGTTGGTGAAGTGTGAGCTAATGAGAATGTAATGGGAAACAAGTGTTGGCAAGTCCAAGAGGTTACTCCAAAGGGTAAGCCACCTCAACTTAACCCACTCCTCCGATTAAGCATGAATGAATGTTTGATTCACGGAAAGCCGGGGATGATATCGGTGAGTATCTAAGCATAAACCGTGACTAGGCCTACGGTTTATCAAAGTCTCATCGAATCACCCACCTTCAATCCGGTCAAAACAAACCATTTGACTCTAAAGGGAGGGTGGAGAAAGAGTTGAAATGGTGTGCCCAAAGAGAGATCCCCTTTGGTCTTGCCAACTAGAAGATTTAGCTATTAATAGTTGAAATGAGAATGACTATGTAATAAAAGTGCATTGTAATGAGACGAAGGTCTAGAGTAACTAAATGCAATAATTCACAAGCTAAGTTTGAGAGAGATGAAAACCCATTTTTGAATCTATGAAAAGTGAAGAACTTGAGAACATTCATGGTAAAGCACTGAAAAGAGCATTAAAACAAGAACCAACGTAAATGAACTAGCATTAATGATATTAAATGAAGTTCTCAAGATCCTTACAAGAGAATACAAGCAAATGCAATGAAAAGTAAGTGAAAATCATAACTTTCTCTCTCTAGAATCTACTATTCATCATCTTCTACGCTTGGAGACTCTCTCTATATCTCTTGTGCTCTCCCTCCTAATGCCCACCCCCTGGAGAACATCCCCCTTCAAAAACGTGCAGAGAGGGCAAAAGGGGTAGCCTGGAGATGTGATCCCATCCTAGGCTGCAGCAGCATGGTCTTCACAGGTGGTTGCATAGCTATCTGCACACCCAGCGAATCCCATCTTCTCCCAGCAAATCCCATCTTTTCTCACTTCATTGAATGCCATAGCTGTAAAGTCCAAGGACAGGTGTACAGTGTCGTGGGCGTGTCAGAATAGTGGGGGAAAAGTGCTGTTGGGACCCTCAAAGTAGGGAGTCTGAGCAGCAGCAGGAGGAGCAGAACGACAGACTCTACCGGTAGGGTTTACTCCAGTAGCTTAACCCTACCGGTAGGGTCTACCTGTAGGTTACTCTACCGGTAGGGTTTCTGCTGTATTGTTTTTTCGTTTCTGATTTCCTGCTTTCTTCACTCCAAAGCTCACCACAAGCATTGTTTCACCGCCAATCATCACAAGCAACTTAGGAAAAAATATAAGAAGCCTCTTCTAACACATTTAATCTGCAAACACAAAATATCAAAGTTAAGACTTCCAATGGCTTAACTCTTGTGATTTATTCTTCAAAAGCAACCAAGATGAAATGATTACCACCTAAAAATATATAAAGTTTTGTGCTAATCACACCCCCCAACTTAGGTTTTGCTAGTCCCTTAGCAAAAGATTATTTCCCCATGCAATCATATGGTTTAGCTACTACAAAATTAGAATATCCATTCATCAGTTCAAGCCAAAAATAAAAATCATTATGCAATTACAAAGTAACGTAAACAAGATTGAATCCAAATTGTGGTTTGTTCATTAATGTGTTAAGAAATTGGAGTACATAGCGTAGGACGACAACAAAAACGATAAAATGGCCTACGACTCCATCTTAACTACATCTAATCCATCACCACTACACCTCCTCCTCCTCATCATCATCATCACCATCATCATTATCCTCCTCCTCCTCATCATCCTCATCATCATCATCCTCATCATCATCCACTCTAGAGGTCGAGGGGGCAGTAGCTGGTGGAAGAGGTCCCTCTGGAATGGGTCTCTCCGGGAAGGTATGCACAAACAAATCCTTCAACATTGTAGCCATGCCCTGAATAGTGACATTCATCCCATTCACCGTAGTTTCTAGTGCATCAAGATGCTGATTTGTAGAACGTGCACGGGAAGTAGTGAATGGCTTAGTAGGTGCAGGTGGTATTAAGTCATCTTCATCGGAATCTGATTTAGCTCCCTTCCCCTTCAATGCTGCTCTTCTCTTCTGGCTACTGGCCTTCTCAATAGCTCCGATCTCAGGGGGAGTCATTTTGTCTAACACAATGCCCTTTACCATGAAATGTTGGCACATTCGAGTCACCAGGCTTCCAAATGGCAAATTGGGCAAAGGTTTTTCTGTCCCCGCAAAATCCCTTATGACCTCCCATATAATGTGAGCAAAGTCCACAGTCTGGCCTGATACAACAACATCCAAAAGGGCCAACTTCTCTATGTTTGGTGCCTTTTCCAAGGACCTTGGGAGTACGTTGTAGTGGAGGAGCTTATTTAACAACCCGTACACAGTTTTGAGTCCTCAACTCAAAATAGTTCCCCTAAACATAGAAGGATCCTCGTACATCAGGGCAACGTACTCCTCCTTGGTCTTGGGTGTATAGTTGCAATGAGGGTACACTGGTGGGGAATGGGGTGGTCTCTTGTAGTTTCCCAACAAAAGGGCAATGACATCGGGGGTCACCGAAAACCCCTTGCCACTAACCGATGCTCTCAATGCTCCCTCATCCCCCGGGACCACCCTAAATGATTGGTAAAATGCTTTACATAATGCTAAATTATACCCTTCAACCTTTTTGAACCAAAAGTTCATACCATGGCCTTCAACAATTTTCACAACCTGATGTAGGGGGTGAGTGAGGGATGATCCAAATAACGCTCACAATTTTCACAACCTGACGTCGTGCCTCCACCCTAGCCCTCTTCCTTTGGTTCTCGCTTGTCCCCTCACCGCTTCTCTTGCGGCTACTGGGATCCTCCTGTGCTTCGAGATCGAATTCAGGCCTCTTGGATTGGGCCATGAGGTGCAACAGTGCCCCCGCCAAGAAAAATGCAAGGAGAAGCAAGAAGATGCCTTCTATTGGGTGTATGGAGTCTAGACAAACCTCAAGGGGACGAGCCATGTAGGTTTCTTGAAGAGAAGAATAAGGTTGGGGAAGTTAGGGAAAATCGGCACCTAGGGCTCACAAGGGTAGAATGTGGAGGATTAAGGCACAAGGAACTTAGGGGATCTGAGATTTAAGGAGGGGAAAGGGAATTTGGGGTTTTGGGATGTATTCAAGTGAGGGAGAAAGAGAATAAGGGCTTGAATGAAGTGTGGGGAATGAAGGGTTAACGAGGGTTTTTAAAATAAAACGCCTGATTTTTCCTGTTTTTTTTTACAGACTCTACCGGCAGGGACTACCGGTAGTGTTTACTCCAGTAGCTTAACCCTACCGGTAGGGTACTCTACCGGTAGGGTCTATCGGTAGAGTTTTTGCTGTTTTGCCAAAATGGTCCTGTTAAGCCTAACTCACCACACCATTCCCACTCGAGACCTCCCCAACATTGTACTCCAACAACAATGACCCCTCATACATCCCGATTTATGTACTCCACTTGTTAACCACAATTCAAACCAATCTGCCCAAGTTATTATTAAAATTGCATAGTGATTTAAACCTTTGATACATGCAAAACACAAGTAACATACTTCTAACTCAACTATCAAAATGATCATCCAAATTGCACATCATAAAGATTATAAACAAAACATTCCCAAATCATGTCCAATATCATCAACTTGAGCAATATTCCCTCGTTCCACTAGCATGGATTATCTAACACATTTCTCATATGACTGAACTAAACAAACATGAGCAAAACCATAGTCATAGATTCTAGTCTAAAGTATGCACCCACAAATTGATTTTCAACTCGTGTGAATATGTATTGAACAAATAATTTGAGCATCTACACAACGGAATTCACATTCAAATGGCTAGACAATTTAAGTTTCGATGCAAAAACTCACCAAGGGTCACTCTTAAGCAATGAAACGCACTCACGTTATCCTGGTATGCACTCCATGTGTACATGTGATATAGAATCCTGTATTCACAACAAAAGTGCTCACATGTAATCCAAAAATGAAGTTTGTAATTGAAACTGGAACGACCTTGGCATAGTCTCATGAACAGAATATTAGTGCATTAGGTAGCAGGACATAACTCATCCTTTTCCTTGAATTTATGCACATCCCATGTTTCTCTAGATCACTTAGGACTTTTAAAGGTTATAATGGGGCCTTGGGGTAATGTATAGGTAAAAGAAATGAAGAATATGGGAAAGCAAGAAGAGTTGTTCCGAGTGAGAGACTTTTAATCTTGGAAAGACACTTCCCTTTTCATGGGATTATGATTCTCATATCTTCACCACTCCCTTAGCTTCCTTTCTTTCTTTCTTTTTCTTTTCTTTTCTTGCATTTTTCATTCTTTTCTGTCCAACTCATTAAGTTTCACCCTCATTCATCCCTTTTTGTTGCATTTCACACCACAGTTCCTTCTTTTGTACTCACTCTTTTCTGCTTTAGGAACAACCAATATAAGATAGGTATTTCTTATTTCTTTTGGCTTGGTTAACTGTGTGGCATAGAAACGAATTTTACAATAGGCACAAACATGGCACTAGGGATAAAATTTGTACAAGAAAAAAAAACTAAGGCTCAAAGAATATTGAAAATGGCCTAAGATCACTTCCAGGTCCGCACGAGAATGCATTATATGATCAAGATAAATCAGTCTCCTACCCCAATGCAACTAATCAAAACAAGCGTAATGAGACTATTGAACAAATTTGATATTGAAAAATTGTTCTCTGAGTAATTGTAATTTCCCACTAACAAGATTTGGCACTAAAGCTCACTTGGTTTCTTACTCATCTCCACTTCTTTAGTCAAGCATAAAAAATGAATTCAGTCCGTAAAATGCTGAAATTACAAATTCAAAACTCATATCCAGATGAGTTCGAAAATCAATACATATGTGATACTTATGCGTAGGATCAATTTCCATAGAATGGTCACATACACAAAGTTGACAACCATAATCAACGTGTCATTCAATTCATACACACTTTATAAGGGAATACAGGTCAAGTTATAGATATTTTTCATCAAAAATTTTCAAAATTCTTACATATTTTGTACTGATGCAAGCAAGCAAAAATTAAAATTTTCCAACAAACTTGGTGGATCATAAAACGGTGCACCACACCCCCCAACTTGAAATATGCAGTGTCCTCAATGCAACAAACAGATAGTATATGCAATGAATGACAATAAAAGATGAGAAAGGTAAGAAAACACCTCGCATTCGAGCTTTTGACGACACACCAAGATTCGGATCAAAAAGAACAATACTATCAAACGAAAAAGGGTAAGTGAGATAAAATAACGTATGACATAAGTAAAATACAAGAACTGTACATGCAAACAAGTAACCAATTATTATTCCTCAACCACTTCCGGATACACTGGGTCAGTTAACTCCTCCTCCACCATGTGGTTTTCAAAGTCCTCAAAGAATGGCTTGAGTCTTTGGCCATTGACCTTGAAAGTTTGGCCATCTTTGGGATTGGTGATCTCAACAGCTCTATTGGGGTAGGCCACCTTGACAAGATAGGGGCCATCCCAACGGGAACTTGGCTTGCCGAAAAAAATGGAGAGGCGGGAATTATACAAGAGTACCTTTTGCTCGGGCTCAAATGATTTCCTCAATATGGAGTTTTCATGAAAGATTTTTGCCCGTTCCTTTGAGATTTTTGAACTCTCGTATGCATCCCGCCGAATCTCTTCCAATTCATTCATTTCTAACCTCCTATGTTCACTGGCCATTCTCATATTAAAATTTAAAGTCTTGATGGCCCAATAGGCCTTGTGTTCCATTTCTACCGGCAGATGGCAAGCCTTTCCATAGACAAGCCGATGGGGGGACATGCCCAAAATTGTCTTATAGGCAGTACGATATGCCCACAAGGCATCAATTAATCTCTCAGATCAATCCTTTCTATTGGGGTTAACTGTTTTTTCAAGGATGATCTTGATCTCCCTATTGGCTAGCTCGGCTTGGCCATTTGTTTGTGGGTGATAAGCGGTGGATACTTTATGTGTAACGCCATATTTGGACATTAGAGATGCAACTGGCCTGTTACAAAAGTGTGATCCACCATCACTGATCACAGCACGAGGCATCCCAAACCTCGAGAAAATATTCTCTTTCAAGAATTTGACTACAACCTTGTGGTCATTAGTCTTAGTTGGGATAGCCTCCACCCATTTGGACACGTAGTCCACTGCTAGCAGAATGTATAGATAGCCAAACGATATAGGGAAGGGACCCATGAAATCAATGCCCCAACAATCGAATATCTCTATAACAAGTACAGGGGATAGGGGCATCATATTCCTCCGGGTCACACTACCCAAACGTTGGCATCTATCACATTCTTTGCAAAATAAAATACAATCCTTAATTAAAGACGGCTAGTAGAAACCTGATTGGAGAATCTTTGCAGAGGTTTTCTTGGCAAAGAAATGGCCACCACAGGCTTGGGAGTGACAGAAGGCGAGGACGTTCCGCTGCTCATTTTCAGGCACACATCGCCTCATGATTTGATCTGGGCAGTACTTGAACAGATATGGGTTATCGAAGTAGAAGTACTTCACGTCCGCCATAAATCTCCTTTTATCCTCAGGGCTCCAGTGTGGTGGGATTTTCCTATTGCAAGATAGTTACAAATATCAGCATACCAAGGACAATGAGAATGAATGGACAATAACTGCTCATCAGGGAAAGAGTCTGGGATAGGGATGTGCTCATTTGTCTCTTGTGCCACCAGTCGGAATAAGTGATCCGCCACTACATTTTCAACTCCCTTCTTGTCTTTAATCGTTAAATCGAATTCTTGTAGAAGGAGGATCCACCTAATTAGCCTTGGTTTTGCATCCTGCTTAGACAACAAATACTTCAAAGCAGAATGGTCAGTGAAAACAATAATAGGTGAACCGATGATATATGATCGGAACTTATCTAGGGCAAATACTACAGCTAGCAAGTCTTTCTCATTTTCGATGCCCTATGCTGAGACTATGTGGCCTAGCACAATCCCTTCTGTCACCATAAAGTGACATTTCTCCCAATTTAACACAAGATCTTTCTCTTCACATCTTTCCAATACTCTCTCCAAAATTTCCAAGCATCCGTCGAAGGAATCACCAAATACGGAGAAATCGTCTATAAACACCTCCACAATTTTCTCTACCATGTCACTGAAAATGCCCATCATACATCTTTAAAAAGTTCCTGGAGCATTACAGAGTCCGAACGGCATGCGACGATACGCAAAGGTACTGTAGGGACATGTAAAGGTGGTCTTCTCTTGGTCTTCGAGGGCAATCTCGATCTGATTATAACTGGAGTATCCATGTAGGAAATAGTAGAAGAGGTGCCCTGCCACTCTCTCCAGCACTTGATCAAGGAACGGCAGTGGGAAATGATCCTTCCTAGTGCATGAGTTCAATTTCCGGTAATCGATGCACACCCTCCATCCAGTGATCACTCTTGTAGGTATCAGTTCATTCTCCTCGTTTTCTATCACTGTGACTTTGGATTTCTTGGGCACCACTTGCGTGGGACTCTCCCACTTACTGTCGGCAATTGAAAATATTATGCCCACGTCAAGTAGTTTGAGAACCTCGTCCCTCACTACCTCCTTCATATGGGGATTCAATCTTCGTTGAGGCTGTCGGGAAGGTCTTGCATCCTCCTCGAGGTAAATGCGGTGGGTGCAAATGATAGGGCTTATGCCCTTGATATCCGCGATGGTTCACCCAATTGCTCCCTTGTGTCTTCTCAAAACCTCAAAAAGTTCTTTTTCTTGATCATTGTTCAATGTGGAACTAATGATCACCGGAAATGTTTCTCCCTCGCCAAAATAGGCGTACTTCAAGTGTGAGGGTAACGGCTTCAATTCCAAATTTGGTTTTTGTTCCTCCGACGGGAAAATCTTCCTTTCTTGCTTGGACAACTCCTCAAATGTAGGAATCCATTTTGTTACCCCTTTCAACTCTTCCACTCGCTCTTCCTCTTCTAACTTTACAAGTTCAACAAGGTCCTCCTCCATGCAGTCCAACATCCCTTCCAACTCCACCTACTACTCAATCAAAGAGTCGATTCTATTGATCTCGTTCATCTCCACATCATCCCCGGGTTGTTTTGCTAAATTGAATACATTCAGCTCCATGGTCATGTTCCCAAAAGCCAACTTCATTAGACCATTCCTGCAATTAATCACAGCGTTAGCGGTAGCAAGAAAAGGTCTTCCAAGAATAACGGGGATTTGGGAATTAAGGTTAGCAATCGGGTGTGTATCTAATACAATAAAATCGACTGAAAAGTAAAAATTATCAACTTGGACAAGCACATCTTCCACTACTTCCCTTGGTGTGCGTATGCTCCGATCCGCCAGTTGAAGTGTAACTGAGGTGAGCTTCAACTCTTCAAGCTTGAGTTGTTGGTACACGGAGTAAGGAAGAAGATTGACACTTGCTCCCAAATCGAGCAATGCTTGTTCAACCCGACAATTTTCTATGGTGATGGCAATTGTTGGACAACCGGGATCCTTGAATTTTGGAGGAGTATTAGTCCTCAATATTAAGCTCACTTGTTCGGTGAGAAATGTTTTCTTCCGGACATTCAACTTCCTCTTCACCGTGCATAGGTCCTTCAATATTTGAGCACAAGACAGTATTTGCTTGATGGCATCCAAGAGCGGGATGTTGATCTTTACCTGCTTAAACAATTCCAAAATGTCAGAATAATTAGCCATCTTAACAGGTGGCTTCAAATGATGGGGGAAAGGGTCAGGCATCGAAGGAAAGCATAAACCATCATCTATCTCATGTTCTTCATCAACCTCATCTCTTTCACTCTTTTCACTTGACTCACCCTTGTCGACCACATTTTCTTTGGCCTCTCCCTCAATTTCTTTTTCTTTTAGCAAATCGGCCTTTGGTGTCTACTTTGGCACCACCATCTTTTCAATTTGTTTACCACTCCTAAGTGTGGTGACAGCTTTGAGTTGCTCACAACTCTCATAGGAAGTCTCGGCCAACTCAACCACATGTTGGCCTTTGGGGTTCTCTTGAGGTTGAGCGGAGAATTTACCCCTCTCTTGTTGAGATAACCCAATGTGACTCGTGATCTTTGTGAGTTGGGTTGCCATTTCTTTGTGAGTTGCGGCTGTTTGATTATTAATGGTGGTTTGGCTTTGGATGAAGTTGTAAACCACATCCTCCAAATTCCTCTTATGGGGAGGTTAGTAGGAGGGAGGATGAGTTGGTGCTTGCTGGGAAGAACCTTGGGGAGGAGGGTTGGGCCGGTGGTACTAGGAGGTAGAAGCTTGCCCTTGGCTTGGGGACTGAAATTGGGCTTGCCTAGGAGGTGCGGGAGGTGTGTATGTGTTTGAGCCATACGGGATGGGGTTCTCATTCCTCCAACTAAAATTGGGGTGATCACGAAACCCCGCATTATAGTGATTGGAATTTGAAGGAAATGATTGCCTTGGTTGGTTAAAGGCATTGACTTGTTCGTGATAGGCTTCCTTAAGTGTCGGGATGCTTGAGCACTCCGATGTGGAGTGGTCAACACCGCTACAAATCGAACAAGCCTCCTCGGCTCTTGACACCTGAGAAACCACCCGTCTCCTATCCACCTCAAGGATATCTACTTTCTTCGACAATTTGGCAATTTGTGAAAGTAGCTCCTCCCGGTCTTTCAAGTCATAAATTCCCCCTCTTTGTGCTTGACTACTACCCGATAATATCCTAGGAACATCATTTGGGTCCCTAATGTCCCAAGATTGTGCATTTTCGGCTAGGGTGGCAAAGTAGTCAAGGGCCTTGTCGGGATCTTTGTTCAAAAACTCACCATTACACATCATGTCTATGAATTGCCTATGGCTTGGTGTAATTCCTTAGTAGAAGAAAGTCACCAATTGCCACGATTTAAATCCATGATGTGGAATGGATTGGAGCAAATCTTTGTAATGATCCCAACACTGGTAGAATTGCTCATTGGGGTTTTCAGAAAAATTTTGGATTTTCTTCTTTAAAGTCGTGGTTCTATGAACCGGAAAGATTTTTTTCAAAAAGGCTGAAACAATTTGGTCTCATGACAGCATAGTCCGGGACGGCATGGAATCAAGCCAATCCTTTGCCTTATCACCCAATGAGAAAGGAAGCAATTTCATCCTAGCTATTTCCTCCATGTTGTAATTTGGGATTAATGTTGCAACCACCTCCTCATAAGTCCTTATATGATTATATGGGTTATCATCTAAAATCCCACGAAATTTGGTGATTAGTTGCAATATCCATGGTTTAACAACCAGGAGGTGAGCTTGGACGAGAAGGAGTATGCATGATGGTGTGGTGCAACGGGTTGGTTGAAGAAACTCCCACATTGTCCTAGTCAGAGGATCAAGTTGGACGTTCCCTTCGTTCTGGGGTGGGGAAAAATGAACATGCGGGTTGGGCATCCTTGGTGGTTGCAATCCCCCACCCCCTTGCATGTTAAGGTTGACATTCGCATGATCGAATTGATTGGGAAGGGGATATTGCATTCTTTGGTTAGGCATCCTAGGTTCGGGCAACCCCCCACCCCTTTGGTCATTTTGGTTTGCACCATCATAGTCCAAATTTCCATCCCCTTGGATGTTTGGGTTCACACCCACATTGTCAAAATTGTCACCCGCATCCTCGGGTGGATTTTGGTCGACGTTCATGTTGGGAGCTAGGTTTTGTCTAACTAGTCGGTGATGGGTATCCCTCTCCCACATGCAACAAAATATACACAATTGAACTTATAAACAAACAAGAATATGTACACGAGACAACGTACCTCAGCCCGTCATGAAGATAACGGGACTTACCTCCGTTGTTCGAAAATCACTTCCTTGAATTGGCACTTGCCCTCCCCGGCAACGGCGCCAAAAATAATTGATTGTTAAACCTAACCTCAACTAACCCCTAATTACTCTCCCTCAAATGATGCAATGTATGGCCAGGGGAGAAAGATTTCTTCCCCTAGGGATAGTGTCAAAAGAAAGGGCAATGAGGCAAGGGAAATTGAAAGATGTAGAATAGGATGTGTGTGCACAAAAATTCTCCCCAATTGCAAGAAGACTTTCGTGTGTCATGTGTTACTTGGAAGAGTATTCCAAGGTCGTATCCACAGGGAAGGAAGTGAGTCAAGTTTGAAGGGATTTGGTGGAAAACGGAAATGTAAAGTATTTTGTCTTGAGATTTGGTTGGTGAAGTGTGAGCTAAAGAGAATGTAATGGGATACAAGTGTTGGCAAGTCCAAGAGGTTACTCCAAAGGGTATGCCACCTCAACTTAACCCACTCCTCCGATTAAGCATGAATGAATGTTTGAATCACAGAAAGCCGGAGATGATATCGGTGAGTATCTAAGCATAAACCGTGACTAGGCCTACGGTTTATCAAAGTCTCATCGAATTATCCACCTTCAATCCGGTCAAAACAAACCATTTGACTCTAAAGGGAGGGTGGAGAAAGAGTTGAAATGGTGTGCCCAAAGAGAGATCCCCCTTGGTCTTGCCAACTAGAAGATTTAGCTATTCATACTTGAAATGACAATTACTATGTAATAAAAGTGCATTGTAATGAGATGAAGGTCTAGAGTAACTAAATGCAATAATTCACAAGCTGAGTTTGAGAGAGATGAAAACCCATTTTTGAATCTATGAAAAGTGAAGAACTTGAGAACATTCATGGCAAAGCATTGAAAAGAGCATTAAAACAAGAACCAACGTAAATGAACTAGCATTAATGATATTAAATGAAGTTCTAAAGATCCTTACAAGAGAATACAAGCCAATGCAATGAAAAGTAAGTGAAAATCACAACTTTCTCTCTCTAGAATCTACTAATCATCATCTTCTATGCTTGGAGACTCTCTCTATATCTCTTGTGCTCTCCCTCCTGATGCCCACCCCTGGAGAACATGCCCCTTCAAAAACATGCAGAGAGGGCAAAAGGGGTAGCCTGGAGATGTGATCCCATCCTAGGCTGCAGCAGCATGGTCTTCACAGGTGGTTGCAGAGCTATTTCTCCCAGCAAATCCCATCTTCTCTCACTTCATTGAATGCCATAGCTGTAAAGTCCAAAGGCAGGTGTATAGTGTCGTGGGCGTGTCAGAATAGTGGGGGAAAAGTGCTGGTGGGACCCTCTAAGCAGGGAGTCAGAGCAGCAGTAGGAGGAGCAGAACGACAGACTCTACCGGTAGGGTTTACTCCAGTAGCTTAACCCTACCGGTAGGGTCTACCAGTAGGTTACTTACTCTACCCGTAGGGTTTTTGCTGTATTGTTTTCCTGTTTTTGATTTCCTGCTTTCTTCACTCCAAAGCTCACCACCGCCATCGTTTCACCGCCAATCGTCACAAGCAACTTAGGAAAAACATAAGAAGCCTCTTCTAACACATTTAATCTGTAAACACAAAATATCAAAGTTAAGACTTCCAATGGCATAACTCCTGTGATTTAATCTTCAAAAGCAACCAAGATGAGATAACTAGCACCTAAAAATATAGCTAATCAGATACTCTGATAATCGCCCGCGCTAGAAGACAGTTCGGGCACACCCAGGGGACGACTCAGAGTACTCATAACGGTCCCAAAGGGTTCCTCCGCCGCACCAAGTCCACCGCGAGAAGAGGAGCTCAAACGACCAAAATCATAGGAGGCAGCACCCATGGCCTGGGCACCGCCCATGGCAGCCCCTTGGGCTCCGCACGGGCTCGCTCCCCCGCGGTGTCCTCCTCTCGTCTTGACTGCTCCGCTCAGCATGCCTCTCGTCCTCAAGAATGCTTTGATGATAAAAGAAGGAAATGAGAACGAACAAGTGAAATAGCCTTGAAGCTCCTTAAATAGAGAATGAAGGCCTTGAAGCTCCTTGAGGAAGCCTTAGTAAAGCTCCTTGAGAGTCACTCTTGAAGGAAGCCCCTGCACATGCAAATGAGAGAAGAATGAAGAAAATAAAACAGTAACGTCTATTTATAGACGAGGGCATAAAAAATATATAATATTAATAATGCACTCTTCGAAATCGAGGAGTTCAGCAGATCCCGAAAGGTAATTCTCTGAAGATAAAAGTGGACCATGAAAAACAAGGGAAGCTCCGACTCAAAGAAGTAAAGACGAAGCACATGCCCTCGACCCCTGCCACTCGAAGAAAATCAGGGCTTGGGGCATGGGGAGCAAATGATGAGTTCGGATTTTACTAAGCTAAGGCCCAATCCGAACGGAGTCAAAGAAGCCCATAGAAGAGCCCAAAAGACCCATATAGTTGGGTCAACCGAGTGGCAATCATCAAGGAAAATGGAGGAAGGGACCGAGACCACACGAGGCAGCAAGAGGCGCCGCCCAGGCCCCTAGGACGCCCAACTCCATGCTCGGCCTTCCCTTCGTCCTCTCCTACGACCTCTCTTCCTCGAGTTCTTGGTCCATTCAATGCAACCTCCTCATGCCTCAATGCAATACTAAACTCAATACAAGTCCAAAACTACTCCGAAGCATGTCCGAGCTCAAGGTCTGAGATCAAGACCAATCCAACTCACACCCATCGTCCGAGAAGTACAAGGAAAAGAAAGGCGAGCTATGAAACTAAATGGGTTACTCGGAAGCTAAGAGAAGGAAGAGCTGAACGGCGAGGTGAGGACACCCCATGGGGCGCCGCCCACCTCTCCACACCAAGTGGGCGCCACCCACTCCCCTCCAACTGGACACCGACCATAGGAGGCCAAGTGGGCACCTCCCACTTTGGCCCTCTCCTATGCTCTCTTTTTCTTCTCCTCATCTCCTTCTTACTTCAAGACTTAAGTCCAAGGCTAAGCATGAGCACACTCCGCACCAGAGTAACATCCGAGCAGATGGGAGTACATGGAGGAAGGCTCAAGATATGAAGATCTCCTACCGTAATCCTACCTTCCAAAGAAGTCTACTCCTACCATAACTCTACTTACCAAAGAAGCTCACTCCTACCATGTTTGTACTTACCAAATTGACGGGAGACTTCTTCCTCACGTCACTGCCTCACTACCTTGGTGAACCTATATAATGTAAGTCCTCACTGTATAAAGGGCACAATGACTCTTGAGACACACAGACAACACTAGTTGCACTCAGCAAACTCTCTAAGCTCTCTACACACACTCTCTCTCTAGACTCATTGTAAACTCTCCGGAGTACCACCGTTGATTAATAAAATGCCTAAGGCCACCATCGCCGTTCGAAGAGTGGATGTAGGTCATCTGAGACAGAACCACTATAAATCTCCAGTGTTGACCTATATTTACTGTTTTGCCACTAATTGCCATTGATTGCTCATTAACCACTCTAGTGACTGTTGATCTCGCATGAAGACGATTTTGTGCATCATCAAAACCAACATGAACAAGCCATAGACTTAGATACTAGGTTTAAGTATGCACCTACAAATTAATTTTCAACTTGTGTGTGTGTGAGTTAAACACGTAATTTGAGCATTTACACAACAGGATTCACATTCGAATGGCTGGAAAATCTCAATTTCAATGCCAAACTCACCACGGGACACGCTTAATCAGTAACTGCACTCAGGTTATCTTGGTATGCACTCCATGTGTACATTTGATATAGAATCTTGGGTTCAAAGCAAAGTTTATCTCACATGTAATCCAAAAATGAATTTCATATAAGAAAGTAAAGCGGCCTTGGCATAGTCTCATGAATAGAATACTCGCGCATTGGATAGTAAAACATAACTCATCATTTTCTTTGAATTTATGCACCTCTCATACTTCTCTAGATCACTTAGGACTTTAAAGGTTATAATGGGGCGTTGGGGGTGATATCTAGCTAAAATAAATGATGGATATAAGGAAACAAAGAGAATTGTTTCGAGCGAGAGACCTTTATTTTAGAAAAGTACTTCCTTTTTTATGGGATTTTGATTTTCTTATCACCACTCCCTTTGTTTCTTTTCTTTCTTTTCCTTGACGATTTCCTTTTCTTTTTCTCTTTCTTCCACCCCTTTTTCTCCTTTCCATGTATTTTTCATTCTTTTCTGTTCAACTCATTTAGTTTGAACCTCATTCATCCCTTTTGTTTGAATTTCCACACCATTCTTTCTTCTCTTTTATTATCAGTCTTACTCAGCACAAGGAACAACCAAGGTTAGGTAGATATTTCTTCTTTTCTTTGGCTTGGTTAAATGTGTGGCATAGAAAAGAATTTTAATTAGGCACAATCACGACACTAGGGATAATATTTGGAACAAGAAAAAGGGCAAAGGCTCAAAATATTCAATGATAGCCTAAGATCACTTCCAGGTCTGCATGGAAAGACATTGTATAATCAAGACAAATCAGTCTACTAACCAAAAGCACCAAACCGAAAGAAGCATAATGAGACTATTGAACAAATTTGATGTTGAAAAATAGTTCTTTGAGTAATTGTAATTTCCCTCCAAAAAGAATTTGGCACTAAAGCTCTCATGGGTGCTTACTCATCTCCGCTACTTATGTCAAGCTTAAAACATGAACCCAATCCATAAATTTTTGAATTTACACTTTCAAGAGTCACATATATATGAGTTCGAAAGCAATACATATGTGATACTCATGCATAGGATCAACTTCTATAGAATGCTCATGTGTAAAAAATTCACAACAAAGATCGACATGTCATCCAACACACAACCTCTTCATGAAGGAATACAGATTAACTTTTAGATATTTTTCATCAAAAATTTTCAAAATTTTCACATATTTTGCATCAAAATTTTCTAACAAGCTTGGTGTATCATATAAATGGTGCACTTCACCCCCCAACTAGAATCATGCTTTGTCCCCAAAGCAACAAAAAGCTATAGTATGCAATGAAAGAGTAAAAAGATGAGTAACGTAAGAGAACACCTTGCAATTGAGCTTTTAACAAAAGCACCAAGATCTGGATCTAAGAGAAACCAATCTATACAACCAAATAAAGTGAGTGACATAAAAATAAAATTGACAAAAGTAAATAAAAGGAACTATACACTAGAAAAGATAAAAACTAGCTAATCCTCCACAACCTCCGGAGACACCGGGTCAATTAAATCTTCATCCACCATTATTTTTTTGAAACCCTTAAAGAATGGCTTGAGTCTTTGACCATTGACCATGAATGTCTGGCCATCTTTAGGGTTTGTGATATCCACTGCTCCGTTGGAGTAGGCTACCATGACAAGATAGGGGCCATCCCAACGGGATCTTAGTTTTTCTTGGAAAATGGAGAGACAAGAATTATACAAGAGCACTTTTTGCCTGGGCTCAAATGACTTCCTTGTGATGGAATTATCATAAAAAAATTTAGCCCGTTCCTTTGAAATTTTGGAACTTTCATATGCATCTCTTCGGATCTCATTTAATTCATTTAATTCCCACTAGTCATTCTCAAGTTAAAATTCAAGGTTTTTATGGCCTAGTAGGCCTTGTGCTCCATTTCAACTGAAAAATGGAAAACTTATTCATAAACTAGCTGGTAGGGAGACATACCTAAAACAGTCTTTTAGGCAGTACGGTATGCCCATAAGGCATTGGTCAATCTAACTTACCAATCCTTCCTATTTGGGTTAACCATTTTTTTCAAGATATTCTTAATCTTCCTATTGTTTAATTCAGCTTGACCATTGGTTTGTGGGTTGATTAACAATCAAAAGTGCTATTTTATTATATTTAATGATCGGTTAATTGCATATTATTTGTTACTAAATGAGTTAAATTCCTTGATTTTCTAGTTTGATACTTTTTCTAGTTGTTTGATTTATTTTGCAGGTAAATTGATTGATTTAAAGTAATAATGGATAATGGAAGTGAAGCAATCACAAGAAGAAGAATCATAACTGATAAGGATTGAAAAGTCAATATTGAGATAGGAAGACTTGAAGATAAATCAGCAATTCAATCCTTATAAGAGTACAAGTTTGAAGAAAACTCAATTAAAGTGGATTTGAAAAGTATTCTAGAAGATAAGGATTTGACACGTCTTCAGTATTTTAATCATAACTTTTGACTCCGATATCTGATTGACCTAATTTTTCTGGGGTTGGAAAGAAAACTCCAAGGGCTACCAAAGTGTATTTCACGAAAATTTCGTGATTCAGCCTCTAAATAAGCGAAAATCCAGCTTGAAGTCTAGACAGATTTGTACCCGCGAGGCAAAGATTTAATGCACGAGATTTGACCTTACAAGACTTCTATTTGGCAAAGAAATTTCTTCCAAGCCAACCCTAAATCTCCTACCTATACCTAGAATTTATTTGATTATAAATAGGAGTTCTCATCTCAGGATTAAAAATTCTTTTTCCATCTTTTTATTTTGTTATTCTTTTATCATGTCCGGCTAGAAGGCTAAGCTAGGGCTAGGGAAAATCTCTCAACGGAGTACGGTATTTTTATTGACTTTTGTACTTAATGATTTATGTTATTGTGTTAATTTAATTCCTAATATTTTAGCAAAGTGTTTATGTTGTAAAAACTCCTAAGTTGTTGTGCCACGTACATCGATTGCTTGAGTTTCTCTGCGTGTAAATCACTGGTTATTCCATGCTGGTAGAATTAATATGATTTCATAAAATAATATGATTGTATGATTATTCAGGTTCTTGGTAGTCTTTTGATTATAACTTTCGGATTGACCACTTGATTTGTTAATTGGGTTAACCGACGTTTAATTCCTATTTCGAGTCAAGTCTTTGAGTTTTTAATTATTACTGTACGAAGTTGAGAGGGAGTACCTAATGCTCTAGTATTTTTAATATTGTTTTAATTACCAAATCTAATCTTCTCCAATCCACAACTTTCCAATTCAATCCTTTTTACTCTTGAATTACTGTTAGTTTTTTGTGTGACTGTTTCTTTGTTGCAATTCCTCATGGGATCGACCTCGGACTTTTCGAGAATATATTAATCTGCTCAACCTACGCTTGGGTTTACACTTTTAAAGTTGAAGCAAGTTTTTGACGCCGTTACCGGGGAATTGAAAGACAATGAGCCATCACATCTTTTGAGGTTTGCTAGATTTGAAATTCATCACAGATCCGGTAATCTCGTCTCTTATTTTTTTCTTATTTGTTATTTATTTTTTTTTATTTTTCCTTAGTTTAGATATTTCATAATTATTATTTTTAGATTTTTTTTAATGTGGTGTTAAGTGCTTCCTCTATAGAGGAATGGTATGAGCTTTGTGATGTGTTTGGACATCCCATTGAAGTTTATCCTTTAATTCCAACTGCTCGACAAATTTTGAGGAATGGGTCAATTGTATTACCTAATTCTTCTCAACATTACCCCAACCATTGTTTTGAAAATTTTTATCCCAATTTTGGTTGGGGAAATGAACATTATCAGTTACCTATATATCCCACATCACCACAAAAGCCTCCCCAATATCCACCTTACCATGACCCACAAGAAAAGAATTTGGAAGTCATTTTATGTGAATTTATGCAAAGCCATCTAGCTTTCAATGAAAGCCAGCTAGCTTTCAATGCCCAAATAAACCAAGATATTGAAGAGATAAAAGATATGCTTAATACATTGACCCAAGAAAAAGAAGTTGAGAATGATCAATGTAATGAGAGTGATTCTTTTCTTGAATTACAAATTAAGGATGAATCCATTAATACTCTTGATAGTGAAGAATTAAGTGATATTATTATTCCACATGAGGCTAATGAGTCCAAAGACCTTTCATTATTAACAAGTAGTAATGAGATTCACATATATAATCTTAGTGAGGGTATAAAAGTTGAGTTGAGTTCCATAATTGATAAAGATCCATTTTTTATCTCATTGTTAGATTTGCATAAAAATGTATATATCTCCCTTTTCTTGCATGTTCCAAAAATATATTGGATATATGAATGGATAATTCGATTAAAGGAGTTACTTCGATGTCACAATTTTAAGCTAGTAAAATTCAATGGGCGTATATTCAAATCTGACTTTAAGCCAGATTGAGTGTGTGTTTTTATGCTTATTTGTACACAGTAGTTAGATTTTATTTTATTTTATTTTTTGAATTTTAATTTCTTTTCTGTTTGTTTTAATTTATAATTTTTTTTGTTGAGTATTTTATTTTTAGGTTTTAGAGTTGTTGCGGCACCAGGTATTCCTATTTTCTTGATCTGTATTCATTATTTTGATTGAGCATTATGGTACTTATTTTTACATTGAGGACAATGTTGGATTTAGGTTGGGGGTATGGGTATGTTTTGAGTTGTGAAAACTCATAGTTTATATTTTTTTTCTCTCTAGTTTATTTACTTTGCTAAAAAATTAAAAAAAAATTGTTATTAAATATTTAAATAACATTTTTATGCATAATTTGAAACCATAATATATAAATAATTTGTGTGGCTTTAAATTTGTAACTGTTTAAGCATCGCATAGAACTTTATTCTATATTTTTGTATCTCATATCATGTTCTTATAAAAACTCATAAATTGTACACTTTAGACTTTACCAAGTTGACAATTTGTTAGGTATTTTACCTTGAGAACTTGAAACATATAGTGGAGATGCATAAAACCCTCGTGAGTTTTGATCCAATCTTTTTTGGAGGGTTATTTACATTTACTCAATAAAGAATATTTTTATTCAGCTAATCTCCTTCAATAGTCTCATTATTTTTGTTTTGGTCAACACCAATATTGTGAATAATTGTTTGACTTTAAATTATTTGCATGAAAAATGTGTTATCAAGAACTCTTGAGATATGATTTTATGCCATCTTTGATATTATTTGAGCCTAAGCCTTATTCTTTGAATACTTTTATCCCTAGAAGCCATGATAGAGCCTTTGAAGCAAAATTTTATTTCTTATACCCAACATATATAGCTAAGCCAATGAAAAAAATTAATATCCTTAACCCTTGGTTATCCCGAGATTGAGCATTTTATTGTTTATAAAATTTGAGAGATGTTGGTTGAGGAAAGATGATAAAAAAAACAAGAGAAAAAAAAGGGGTTTTGCATTCTTGTGAATATTTGCATTAGATGTCTTGTTATATATATTAAAAAAAAAGTTGAAAAAAAAATAGAGAAAGACAATATGTCTAGCTATGAAAAAAGCAAAGAAAAAAATAGCAAGCGTGAGTTTAAAAAGAAAAAAAAATTATATGGAAAGAAGTTTGGTTGTGTAATGTACATGTTCTCTCGCGATAGTCTTTTGAATTCTTGAATATCCTTCATTTCAAAACCCTAATCCCAAGGCTCCATTACAACCTTAAAAAAAGTCCTATTTGATCTCAAGAGTGTATTGATGGATGCATGACTTATGTGAATAAGGAAAATAATAGTGATTATTTATTTATTGTGTGTTGATTTCCTTTCATGAGACTATTTCAAATCCTTTTCTTTTGGATTACGTTCTTTTCAATGAAACATGTGAACATTAGTTTGTTTCGACTTAAATATTTTTTTCTCACATGTGATATTTGAGGAAATAGTCATTATAATCTAAGAGAATCTTTTATGAGTGAGTTATCTAGTGAGATTTGACATTGAGACGAATAGTTGATAGTTGTAGGGGTGATTATCAAATAAATTATTGACTTGGTATAGTTAATTTACACTACACACGAGTTTATATGAGAATATGATAAGTGCATACATTAATATAATGTAGAGTTGTATATTTTGCTTTGCGTGTGCTTATAAAAAGTTTACATCTTAGAATTTTTATATTGTGGAAGCAAATTATGTTATAGAATTATTATTCAGATATTTGATCATAGGGTGATATTTGTGGGTATCATCTCTGCAAACCCTCACGAGACTATACTCGTCCACTAGGGGGAACCTACGGGTTTAAAGGCTTGTTACATATGCTAAATGCAATCGTGAGTCCTACGAAAGTGGATTTGTGTTTTATTTATTAGGATAGTTTGTTTTTATTTTTAGATTTTAGAATCCATGTATTATTAGGGACTAGTAATATTCAGGTTGGGGGTGTGATTAACCATCAAAAGTGCTATTTTATTATATTTAATGATTGGTTAATTGCATTTTATTTGTTATTAAATGAGTTAAATTCCATGATTTTCTAGTTTTATACTTTTTCTAGTTGTTTGATTTATTTTGCAGGTAAATTGATTGATTTAAAGTAATAATTGATAATGCAAGTAAAACAATCACTAGAAGAAGAATCATAACTGATAAGGATTGAAGAGTCAAGATTGAGATAGGAAGACTTGAAGATAAATCAACAATTCGATCCTTATAAGAGTCCAAGTTTGAAGAAAACTCAATTAAAGTGGATTTGGAAAGTATTCTAGAAGATAAGGATTTGACACGTCTTTAGTATTTTAATCATAACTTTTGACTCCGATATCCGATTGACCTGATTTTTCCGGGGTGGGAAAGAAGACTCCAAGGGCTACCAAAGTGTATTTCATGAAAATTTCATGATTCAGTCTCTAAATATGTGAAAATCCAGCTTGAAGTCTGGACATATTTGTACCCGCGAGGCAAAGATTTAATGCACGGGATTTGACCTTACAAGACTTCTATTTGGCAAAGAAATTTCTTCCAAGCCAACCCTAAATCTCCTACCTATACCTAGAATTTATTTGATTATAAATAGGGGTTCTCATCTTAGGATTAAAAATTCTTTTTCCAT